>JABUQX010014954.1:0-32500 GCA_015478945.1 Trachelipus rathkii
AGAAGAAGATTCCGTGGCGTGGCCTTCGTCAACACTTACGCGGACATCTGCTAAGGGGAGGAGCTACCAGTAACATCCCAGCAGATGTGAATAAATTTACTTAAAGAGGGTTATTTTATTATGAATTACCTTATTCACATTGAGCGTTGAATTTGTACTGTTTAGTTGATTATACTATATATTATTTATATATATAATATATATAATAATATATATACGTATGTAAATATATATATATATAATATATATAAATATATATAAAATCATATATAAATAATTTATAATATATAAATAATTTATTATATATATATATTTAATATATATAGAGATAAATATTATTTAGCAATAGACAATTCACCCATGTCGATATGTTAGCGTCTTCTCACAGCTCTACAGGATTAAAATACGCGACAATTGAAATCATATTGGAAGTTCGACGAAAAAGGTAAGAAGATTATCCGTGGTCCGCCTTCTTTTATTTTACTTCTTGTCGTTGTTTTACAACATTGAAGAGGTGAGTAAATCTAGTAAGATAAGGGGGTTAGAATATGGGGGAAAAAGACCTTATATCCCTTCCCACAAGAGTCAAGGCTGACAGTGATCAACCCAATAAGAGCTCAACGCGATGCGAGAGATCGACGGGGAGTGGGGGAAAACGCAGTACGAGAGCGGGTAAGCCATCCTACTTTAACAATTGACAGACCTAAGGCAACGAAGAACATGAACTCCGGAGCGGTCGTGGGTTCGGTGGATGAGGTGGCAAGCGGGTTCCGAAAAATGGCGAGCCGCGGGGGCGGGGGTGCGGGGCTCAGCAGGGGCGTTCGAGGGCGCTGGGGATCGTTAACGGGGCATAGCGATGAGGGGGAGGGATAAAGGGCAAGCTGAAGACAACCATTAGCATCAGGAGGTGGTGACTCACAGGTGAACCGGTTGGAGGCGTTGAAGCGAGACAGACAGTACACATCGGCGCGTGATAGTTTAATATATGTATTGTGTTAGATAGTGTGTTGTGTAAATTTAATTTGTAGATTATATATAGTTGTATTACTTAGGTAATGACATAACAAATTATTTTATTATATTATTATATTATTTATTATTAATATATTTATATACCGGTTAAATATATATATATAATTGCGTATTATATGTAATTTGATATATATATTATATTATATTAATCTTTTGTATGGAACATGAATACCTCTACACTTACGTTATCGTGAAGTCGTATGTGCGCGGCCTAACGGCGCCCCCACACACATCAACATACGATACAATTACCAATTGACAGACAGGTATCATACATAGGGCATACATTACATACATAGCTTATATACATCACATATACATATACATACATACATACATAAAACATACATACATACATACAATTACATACATTACATAGATTTACTCTACTTAACGTGTATCGTAAATTGACATCGTCAATTGTACGTAATGTAGTTTTCCTAGGGAGTATGCGTTAGTCATACATAGTTTGTTATAGTAAACGTATTTTTTTCATGTTGCGTATTTCACTCGGGCTCCGGTCAATTATTTACTAGCCTGGGTTCCCTAATTAATGTTACGATGATCAATAGATATCAAGAGATCAGATGATCACTCATTTGTGCAATGCTTTGGGGGGGAAAAAAAATTTTTTATAATATTCCAATGGTTGAGTTATTGTGGTCGACCGTTCCAAATTTGAATAAGAGTAAAGATATTAGTAATTATGAGGGAGGAGTCTATTTGGCATAGAAACTGTGAAATAGGAGACAGTGGTGGAAGAGAAGTCATGTGCTGAAAAGTAGAGAAAAGTTGGGATATATCACAATACTCTTTTTTTATAACTTTTATATCAAACAAGACTTTCTCTCCATTACTGAGTCTCCTAATCCAATTCTATCAGATGTTAACTTATTTTATATAGGAAACGAACTCTAAAGGAAACAACAGTAAATCTAAGTTAGATTTAAAGAATGAGACGGTACGAGTAATATTAGCAGCATAATAAATGTAAAGATCAGATTAGAATCGATATAAGATCTGTAAGAGGGAAGATTTAGTATAAAAGTTGTGCCAGACTCTATGCGAAAGCTTTCATAGCCATCAGTTAAAACATTCAACGAAATCCAAATAGAAAACGACCGAAAATCAGATATAAAAGATAAATTATCCACATTAGCAAGCATTTCTTTCGAATCCCAAATGGAAAATAACCAATCTGAAGATTATGTGCTTCGAAATCTTATATTAGAGAATAATTGAATGCAACTTTATGCAAGTTCTTGGATGAGTTATTAATGAGTCCTGTTGAAGACGGAAATTAGTTGTTTAGTGGGGCTATTCCCCTTTTTCTTCCTGGTTTTTTTTGTGTTACACGCCTCTAATAGGCTAATAATTTTGAGATATCATCATATATATATATATATTATATATTATATATATATACTATATATATATATATAGTATATATTATACATAGTTTAACTAGTATATTATATATATATAGTATATATAGTATATATCCATATATATATATGTACTACTTATATAATATATATATATATATATACGGTCTATACGGGTATTATATTAAGTAGTATACTATATAGGGGGAAAAACTTACTATCTACTAGGTAGTGAGTGATATATAGTATGGTAGGACCCTGTTTTGGGGTGTCTATATAAATCAGACTATTCTTCGATACAGGTTGTTTGGATTAGTATGGTATTTTCGGTTTTCATACTATTTTCGAGTAGGCTAGAAGTGATTTCTAACAATGGCCGCAAGCTTATACAGTAGGTGGAACGGAATGCTACTAAAAAAATATATAGGAACCCTTTACTTTAACGTTTTTACAGCTCCGTCGTTTTTTTTTTTAACTAAAAGGAATACCCATAGAGTTTGTAATACGCATAGGATGGCTAGGAGTCGGGTTAGGTCCTCTTTGCGGACACCTTACCCGAGGGAACGACGGAGGTAGGACTATTTCCCACGCTCCTGCCCTACGGGGTGATGGAAAATGTCCCCGCCCGTCTTTCGCCCTGTCTGGCTCGAGCCCCCTAATATTTATTTCATTTCAAATTTTACTTTTTTTGTTTTATCATTTTTTGTAATAAGCTTTAATATGCGTGATTTCCAGAATATGTTTAATTGGATTTTCTGATAAGTTGTTTTATACTTGGTCGAGATATTTCAAATATTTGATTTTTTTTTTTGAACATTTTTGTAATAAGCTTTATCATGGCTGATACCAAGTATGTAATTATGGGTTTTTCTGTAAGGATATTTCGGGTATTTTGTCGGATATATGTTCAGTTCTTGGGAGAATCAAATTTTCTTTAAATAAAAACTCTGATATTTTTAAGGAATTTAATTTAAAAACATTATAGAAATTGCGCCTATGATGCCAAAACAGCCACATAAATTCATTAATTAGTATCAATAATACTGAAGCAATATGTTAAACAAACATAACAAAATTAAAAAAAGTCAACAAAACTTAAGGAGTCGTAATACATAAACAAGAGGCCTATGAGGTACTATAATATTTATTATTAGACAATAAGGAAATAAATAATTTAACTTGATATACTCCACTATAATATTTTATCACTATGATATATATATTTAATTTTCGTATAATATATATATATATTATTTATTTAAGTGCTATTCTATTTTTAACAATAGTATATATAGGGGGTGATATATATATACTATATATATTATATTATATATATATCTATCTAAATAGAATAGAAATAGAATATATAAATAATATGATCGTAAAATAATCTGTCAACAAGCTTGCAGAATACCTTTTTAATTAAAAAATTTTAAGATATATAAATAGATTACACACTGCAACGAGCAGATAATTATATCTGGTTCTAAAGTCTCACACTCGAACGTTGAGAAACCAAAAATTATCCATTTATTAGGAGCTGACAGTGAATAGTAAAGAACCAACATTCATTTGGGTCTGGCGAAAGACAAAATATCAATAATATACTTATATTTATATATATATATTTTATTCGTATTATATATATACTCTACGTATACCCTATATATATAGTACTAAATAGGGATATAGACTCATATATATATAATAATATTGTACTTTATATTATACATTTATATACAAATTTATATATCTTTCACTCATTGTTATTAATAATAAAAAAGCTAAGCTTCATAACCTATGTAAATATTTATATATTTACTACGGTGAGCTTTCAAGAGAATAAGGAAGGATATATAGCTAGTGATTTAATATTATATAGTTAGTATAATTATGTTATATACTATGATATTTAATAGTAAGAATATAGTATATGAAACTCTATGAGTAGGGTTTGATATATGTGAGTAATAAGGCCTAATATATCATACTAGTATATTTCAGATTAGTATGTAGATATAATAGTATATGTCATAGTAAATTATATAAGTACCGTATTGATTCTAGTATTGAGGATAACATCCCAGAAAAGACACACATAAACATGCATGTACTAAAAAACTAAAAACGAGCATACATCGAATGTAGTTTATCATTGCAAGGTACTATCATTCAATTGGACATTGTTTTGACGAACTTCAATTTTTGCATAACTAACATCAATAAATTAAAATAACGCTTTTGGCAACGCTCGCAAAAAATTTTTTAAAAATGCTTGGAAAGAATTATCGTTAATATATCTGAGAATTAAGGGATGAATTAGCGTCGAGTACTGAGTTACCCGAGGGAACCGCATAAGGTGCACTAAACTGTATGAATTCTTTTTCTTTTTTAACTACACGCACATAAACGCTGGGCCAGCTATCGGTAAAACTTTAGAGAGATGGGACAAGAGTGCATGGTTTCATTGCGGCCTAACGCAGGAGAGGACGACAAAGGAGGGGCCCCTCTGTCCCTCCGTCGGCTCGAACTATCCCCCTAAAGAAGGGGATATAACGAAGAAAAAATAACATTTTTTTCCAAAAGCGTAAAAATAAAAATACTATTTGGCAACTCTTGCTCATTCGTGAACTAAGCGCAGGGATTCAATTGTCCAATCAACTAGCGTACAAACCATGCCAAGATCAATAGATTTATACTAATATTTAAGGTGTATTAATAATAATAATATAGCAAAGAATTTTAGTAATTTTTTTTAGGATTTTCAATTTCGATTGAAAAAGGATTCGTTTCTTTGCCTTTGATGAATCAAAATAGTTGTTTATTTTTCCTCGTAGATGTTACAGTTTGTTCTATAGTTACAGACTGCCTGACCTCCTAATCTTGGTGTTATGCGGCCATCATACTATATTTATACTATTATATATATATATATATATATATATATATTATAATATATATATATATATATATATTATATATATATATAATATATTATTATATTATATATATATATATATATTAATATATATAATATATTATTATATAATATATTATCTATATTATATAATATTCATCGCCCAAGTCCTGTGGAAAATGGACAGATGATGCGAACTGGGGAATTTCAGAAAGAGCAGGTATCACACATTGTGTGTGTGGTGTGTGTGTGTGTGTGTGTGTGTGTGCCTTCCTTTGCCACTATATGGGGAAACCTGAAACGTAGATACACACACTGCATGAGGCAGGACCAGTTTCACTAAAATTCACCTAACAGGGAACCTTTTTGGTAGAAAAGCCGGTCCCGCGTGAATAAGAAGTTTGTTATTTATTTAGTAGTACCTTTTTGAATGTTTCATATGATAATAACCTTTTCCTTTTTCTTTCGTGTGAAAAAAAAACTCGGTAGGTAATCCTGGATTATTGATAAATGGGTATGTTAAAGATTTTAAACACGAATTTTTGTGTGGACTTTTTGTCGCTATAATATCCTTTTGAGTTTTTCCTCTTGATATTTCTGGGTCTATGGGGAGATTGTAGGGGTTAATAAATACATTTTTTAATTAATAAAATTTTTTATGTCTATATTTGAATATCGATGCTGTATTTAAATGAAATCGAAGAGTAACCATCATTGTTTTTCATTATTTCTTTGGATATAATATGGGATTATATTTTTATTGAGGGTAAAAATATATTTTTTAGGGAGGGTAGAATTAATATCTAGTAATATATATATTTATACAATAGGGATAAATAGGTATATAATAGTATATATACTAACTGATAGATATATTACTTAGGGTTAATATATATATCAGACAGATCTGGGGGATACTATATATGTACTATAATATAATCATTACGCAGAATATATACTATAATAATATACTATATATTATATATACCTATAGTATATATAGCAGCTACCTATACTATATTAGTCCTGAGGGCAGCTAACACTATATATATTATATATATATATTATAGGCTCAGGCCTCTAGAAGAGCCGACAATGCCATATGCTCAAACAATCACACAATCAGCTACCGGGATTTAAACAGGAATACATTTTGCTGGTTCGGGAGGAGGATGATCGGCATTCCTGGCCAATAATTCTTAAACCGGGGGTGCAGGAAACTGATATAAAAAAAAAAACCAAACAAAATAAAAAAAAAGAAGAAAAAAAAAAACCCCTCAATGAATAGAAAAAACACTACAAAGCTACAGGGAAATGAAATACATCTTTGGAGAATCCTTGTAAGATTTTGGTTAGGAAAATGTATATAACTAGAAAAAACAAAAAAAAAATAAATTTAACATAAATTTGCCTAGGTGTTTTTAAGGGAGGTGCTTGAGGACAAGGATATCATAACTAGTACCGTAAAAATATATTAGGAGGTATTGTAAAGGTGGATTACAGCAACGGCAATTTTTAGGGGGCTCGAGCCAGCATGGGCACAAAAACAGCAGGGGGGGAAGAGGACGTTTTCACATTACCCGTAGGGGAGGGGCGGAGGAACCGCCCTTCCTGCGACAAATTCCGGAGGTTTAACAAATACCCGACAACCAGCGAGGGGTTTTTCTACGGCAGACCCTCAATCGAGAGGCGCGTGAATTTAGTCGCCTACCCCGTAGTTTCCCGGTAAGGCGGCGAGGACCCCAATCTTCTGACATTCGGTGGGCGGTTATAGTTTTGGTTTAGGGCGGCTTGGGTGTATTTCTTTAGTATAAAAAAAAAGCGGAGGAAAAAGGTATATAGAAATTATGGGCTATGTTATTTTTAACGAGTATATCCAATAAAAGGTCTAAATGGAGGCTCTCTAATTCATTAAGGTTGACTTAATAAGGGTAATTTAATAAAGGGTTTTAGGGTTAACAATAATTTTTTTTTATTTGTTTTTTATTTCTTCTATTGTGTCAATATTATCAGTAAACAGTTTTTTTATCACAGACTGGGTCCAAAAATGTATTCCTTTCTCGCTTAGTAAGCTTATCTGGTAGTTTTGGAGATATTACAAATTATTTTTTATTTTTTTTTTATTTTTTTTTTTTATTTCATTTTTTTCACCGCACACTGGAAAATTGGAGGCACAGCATTCTCTAGCACCAAGGTGTATTTCCTTTTCCCGGCTATGCTGTTTATGTAACTTTACGTTTGACCTTTTGAGAATAGTGGATTGTGGCTCTTTTTTTCTATAGAGGCTGAGCGCTATATATACTATATATGTTATATATGATGTAGCTATATTTAGGTATATATATAATATATACGCCTATTATAGTATTCGAAACGGGACTCATAAAATAACTATAGTATTTTATATATGTAAAATACTTATGACTATATTAATATTTATATTTGACCAATTTAGGTGTGTACTTATATATATTTATGAATAGGTATATACGTAAGCGGGCCACTTAATATTCTGGTAGTAACCCTATACTATGGCCAGCCTCTAAGATATTGATTGTCAAACAAAAGCTCCTCACTCTCAAAACTACTTACAGCTCACGCGGGGCATTTAAGAGGATATACATTTGTCTGGAAATTTCAACTGGCAAAATTTTTACACCGTAGGAGAAACTGTATACGCAAAAAGTGAAAAAAAAAAATAAAATAACCAAATCATATTTTCTCCGAAACTACAAAAAGCTACTCATCCAACCATGACTACAGGGTATTATTATGTTGAAGCTTATAGTAAGGAATTATGAGAGCGTGGTAGGAAAAATGTAAAAAAGATCGAAAGAAGCAAAAACAAGAGAATAAAGACATGAGCAGAAATAGATGGGCACATACGGAGTGGTCTCCTTTAAGGAGAGTGAGAGGGACACAGGTGAGCACTGTGAGACAGGATAGAGTGTAAGCTATTGAGCGTACGAATATACACTTGAGTATTCTCACATAATTTTGGTAAAGTATTAACATCGGCAATTTTAGGGGCATCAGAGCCAGAGACTGGAAGCGAAACACAGGGAGGAGGAACCGTAATTACCAATAATCCCGTAGGGCGAGGGGCGGAAGGGAACTTTCGAACCCGCGAGCTACGGGGGACCCACAAGATACGCAGGGAAAGCAAAGCGGGGGCTTGGCTGTTGAGTTTACACCCTTCCCGCGAAAGGGGGTGGATATTAGTCCTAGGCCGGGTTTGCCCGTCTTCCCAGAAGCGGAAGGCCGAGGGAGAAACCTACGGCGACTCCTGCCATTGCGGTGCGGTATACGCCATGGGGTTCATTCTTTAGTTCACACAGGAACGCCAAGGAATCTTAAATTGAAAGCTGTCTATGTAGTGGTTCTAACGGAGTAAACCATAAGGAGGTCTCAGAATAGGTGGTATGATCATATTGGAAAAGGAGGCAAGTGGTTGATTAATTGGTAATCACTTTTTTTAATTGTGGTTTTCTATCTTTTTTTAGCGATTTTATTCGTATCCATAAAGTTCTTACCTGAGTTGAGAAATGCCCAGAAAAGGTACTCCTTTAATTCCCTGTAAGTCACTCTTTTTTGACTTTTCTCTGTCTGGTTTATTTTTCTTTTTGTTATTCTATTATTATTTTTTTTACGATTTATGGTTTTCTGGCTATATCTGATGCAGTTACAAGATCAGCCGCCAGGTAACCAAAACCATCTCGAGTTTGTGATATTCGAGTAGGCTTGGTCAGCCGTGGGATTTTAGTTTTTTTGAGATTTTATGGAATTTGTATGGCTCTTTTGAGTTGTCGAGGCTGGGGCCTGATCACCGGGCTCTCATAAGGTCGCGGCCGGATTAATACTATATATAAATAAATACGTAGATGAAAAATTGCGTATATGTTTATTTATATTTACGCGATCATAGCATATATATAATTACTCTGTTAGGTTTGTGTTCACCTTATCTAATAAAAGTTACTAGGGATATATCTCAAAGCTAATGTATTCGCTTACCTGGTCGTCTCAGTATACCTGTGCTTCAGTATCGCCATCTAACCTAGAGATAGGAATAATAATCTATCGGTTTAGATTTATATATATAGGCAAACGGAACCGGTTATTATAATACTATAATAATATTATATATATATATATTATAATATAATATATAACTATAGTAAGCAATTACTCTTGTATATATTATGGTTCGGGATTGCTATTTTCAGTATTTAGGCTTTGTTAGGCGTTTCGTTACATTTGCTACTGGCAAATAATAATCAGGATTCCTTAATTCTTTGCAAGCCAATTCACTTTTCAAAAGAGGTCATTTGTTGAGTTAGATCTTGGGAGGATAGAATTTCTTCTTAGTGATTATGAAGTGTGATATGAATTGCTGAAAGTCGGATAGTGAAAGTGATACTAGTGATGATGTACTAATGGTTGAGTGGAATGATCTGCCTATATCCATTGAATTTTTTAAAATATCTGATAGTGAAGATGACGAAGTTGATTTCCAGTGGTCTGATTCTGTTCTGGTGGACATAAGTCTCTTATCCTTTCGTTCTTCTAATTCTGGTGTGTCAAAAATGCCATTTTTTAGTTAAAGAACCTTAAACTATTAGTCCTGATAATGGGATTATATTTAAAATGTTCTTCTGACAGGTACATTATTTGTAACTATACCTATTGAATTGAAGAGTCAAACAAATATACTTGACAATAAGGTAATCGAAAATAAACGTAGAGTCAAGGAAAAAATGAGAAGGAAAAAGTCGTGACCTTCTGTGGAAGCTTTTTAAGCAAAATGCAATGAGAGAGAATAAAAAGGGTTGTGGTTATTGAACAGTTATTTCTTTTCAGCAATCATAGCGGGAAACCTGACATATAGATTTTATATAACCGAATTCCATACCTACTTTATAAGCTACGTCGTTTTTATTTGGTAACTATAATTGGTTTGCGTTGAAAACCGCTAGATGAGTGAGGGCGGCTGGATTTAAGATAAGCTTCTCAATATTTACATTTTTTCCACATCTGAAGAAAACTCAAATGATCCACAGTATAAGTTTATAAAAATTCTGGAACTCTATATAATAGAGTTATTATAGAAAAACAAATTTATCCCTGAACAAAATATATCAATTGACAAAGCTCTTCCTTCAATGGAAAGGAAGACGGGTACGAAATGGAAGAAGAATATTGGGGCCATACGGAAACGGAGCGTGATTTGGTATGAAAGATAGCTTTCATACTTGGGTGCTTCTTTGAAGCTAAATCTGGATATAATTGTGGAATATTGTTCGGGAGTAATAATTTAATACATGGAAAGTTTGAGCACTCATGTAATCCATGTGGTATTCGCCAGGCTACCGAATGACCTGAGCGTACAAGGTCCTACTAAAATTGTTCTTTAATTATGTGAACGCTCTCCATCGATAAGAGGATCTTTGTATTAGTCGACCCTTGGAATGAACAATTATTTTTTTCATCCTTGCCTTTAATTTTAATATTTAGAAATTGTGGGGAACTTCTAAGAGCCACTGAATTGGCAGGTGCACTGTTCGAATATATTAACAGATAAAGGATTGTCACCACTGGTGTGCAGTAAGAAGCTCAAAAAAGGAGAAAATTATGAGCAATTCTTTTGAAAAATCATTGCATTCGTAGGAGTAATGGAGGGAGTACACGAAATACGTGTATTACATAGACTAAGCACACACTCTGTGATAGTTCTCTTACTGGAGCGTGTTAATTGCTAGCTTGGTAAAGTAAGTTTCCCTTAAAACCTATAATCTAAAGTGCACTATTTATGCGCGTAGAGTTAAAAAAAGTACTCATATAGGCTATGTATAAAGAATTAATGTTTTGAGATCTTTACGCTATCTACATCTGCAGCTTCACCTGATATGTAAAGGACTAAAAAAAATATTTTAACACAAATTAAGAAATTGCTTATTTCTTTATAACTAGAGAACTTGTTCGAAATATCGCCATGGGGCAATTTTCTGGACTGCCACTGTTCATGTACAATGAGACAAAAATAAAATTAAAGTTTGAAATAACACATCACACTTTGGAATTTTAAATTACAACAAATTTAGGTTGAAAAGGATCATTGAATAAAACACACTCTTAGAGAGAACAGCTTTAGGTTGTGTCGTCCAGAGCACAAAAACGATTTCTGCAATTACTTCTCAAGCGACGTAAAACCCATGCTGTCTAAGCAGGTAGACACTTTTTCTAAGCACATCGAAGAAAGTAGAAAAACAGTTTATTCATGTAATATTTGTGAAGTTCCCCTTTGTGTCATTTCCATGCTTCACACTATATTTCGTTTAAGCTTTGGGAAAAATCAATCCAACCAGAGCCATGTTTTAGATTTTCCAATAAAGAGTAATTCATGTCAGATCAGAATGAAATAAAAATACTTAGAGGTTGATTTGGTGAATGGTAAACATTGCTCCCAAAGTCATCATAGATCTTGGGGACACTAAATACATTGTAGATGTCGAGGATTTTGTGGTGGGTACAAACCAATATCATACTATACTAACTATTTAAATTTAACTATAAATACATATTTATATATAGGTTAAGTTATGCTACTTATTATAGTGAAACTTACTTAATTATATATATATATATTAATATATATATATAGTATATATATACTTATTATAATATATCAATTTAATATATTTTTATCTATATATTTTTTAATATAATATTTCTTACATATATTATATATAAATTGCATGGTGACATAACAATTAATTATAAATTTATTATATACAATATATATCTAGGTATATATATATAATACAATTATATTACATAATATATATATATCATTTTATCATTTACCCTTATATAAATAATTTTATCTTAGTATCAATCGTATCTATGTTAATTACATATTACTGATATCTATTATTTAATTATAATATATTACTGTAATTGATACTAGGAATTTGTGTATACTATGTATAATTATCATCTATATCTATGTCTGATAAGTAGATTAATTATGTTCTGCGAAGTCTTTATGGTATGGCGTTTACACCGCAATTTAATTATAATAAGTCCGTCATTCCGCAATTTCCAGCAATTGCGGGACTAAAAAAAAAAATTGGGCAGGATTTGAGCGTAATTTTATTCTTTGCCGAATAAAAATATAGGGTGTTAGATTAAAAGTTGCGTTGATTGCAAGTTTTATGTTACGATGAATGCCCCTAAAGGGTCGGTTATTCCTGTTTGCAATTTTCATTTTCGTTTCAGCCAATTTTCACTTCCCGCAGATTTAAGAGGACTACATAAACCCTAAAGATTTTATCCACTTCGCGAATGGAACCCAATTTAACTTTAAATTATTTACAATTGTACACAGTTATTACTAGAGGGTGCAGATGTAATTTTTTAGTAAAGTCCATTATATAATTGACAAAATAATGTTTTGGCAAATAAATAATAATTTTCATGTTATTTGGACATTTTGGTCTACACATAAAATACTCATTTTTATATTCCATTATATAGTAATTCATCGGGGATTATAATAAATATTTATCCTTATGATACGTTTATTATAGGGTATATTATTCCTTATATAACTTATATTAACTATATATAGGGGTGAGTTAACTAAGGCCTATACTAATATATATGAAAAATACACTATGTCACATGTATATAGATATAACTATAATATAATAGTTAAACATATATAATTTAAATATATAAGATATATATTTACAATGTTTTATGCCTTGACTTCAGTAACCTGTCTCTCCTCCTCCTCCTCTGGGACTGGAGCTGGCACAAGTCTACAGAAACACGATCCTCCTGAAGAGGTCTGGGGGAGAACGAATTTTGAGGCCTATTTTATGGATTAGAAGAAGAATGCTAGTTCCCTCAAATGAAAGAACAGTCAAAAACTTCCTCATCACCGAATGAGAGTGTTTTAACTCTATTTAACCGCTAAGGTCGTTGTGAAATCCATTTGCCTGGCGGTTTGTAGAATTATGGTTCTCTTAGAGGGTGCTTAAGCTTTCCACAAGAGGTATGGAAGTACGAATCTTCTTTTGGTGGGTTCAATTAGAAAGGTCCGTTCCATTTGGACAAATCTGCAGGGCGAAAGTCCTTCCTGGGATATTAAATATATAATAGTTATTTTATCATAAGGGGTTCATAATAATCCACTTTTATATATGTAAGATACAAAATAGGTATACCCATAAGTATAGGACCTTATAAATATATCCCTACTATATTATATGACGGTAAGTATACTTTTAAATATTAACATTAGTAATTAATAAATGTTTAATCTAATATTAATTATATATAAGGGCTCAGGTCAAGTAGTTATGAGTATACCTAATATTGTGGATCTGATATTACTCTCAAAAAAAGTATTGACATTTTAAACATTTTTCCTTGCACTAAAAATGTGAACCAGCATCCGCAGCAATGTTATTCCTTTTCCGTAGGCTTGTTGTAGTAATTCTTGAGATAGGAGGTTGAGGATTGTGCTTTCTTTTCTGGGGAGACGGGACTCTCACTCATGTATAAAAAACCACCTTCAAAACAGCATGCTTCAATAATTATTATAGCTGTATATTTTAATTTTTATCCACTGGCACGATAGATACGTTCAGCGCTTTCTAGAGTCTTCTATATATTATATTATTATTAACTGGGAGTAGATATAAAGTAAAATTATATTAAGCGGAATTATATTATTTACTAAATTAATATATAATATAATTAGGTTTGCTTTATATACTCATTAGTAATTTTTATGTTTTATCTGAGTTTTCTAATACATGACTAAATGAGCTACTATTTATTTTTATTATACTTACTGTTATCAAATATAAGTATTAGAATATGTTGCTTCTAGGGTAATACTGTGCGGCGGACGCGTCAAGTGCAGAATTTAGTTTATGTAAAAGACAATTTCAATGGTCAGGATTCTATTTAAAAGTCATAATTAAAAATGTAATATTCTGAATTTAAAACAACTTAATTTTAACTACTTTTTTAATTATTATTTATAGAGCGTAATTTTTTCTCTCTCAATAAAAAATAACAAAGAATTGTTTTTTCTTAATTTTGTAACTTTTGCGGTTTTATGGTTTATTATAGATACCTTACTATACGCACAAATACAATTGAAGATATTTATATATATCGAGTTTATGAACTGTAGGTTTCTTATATTATGTTCTCAATCTCGTGACGGTTAAAGCTGAATCTTTTACTTTGTTATAGGCGCTATTATGTGCATTCAAAATGTTCAATTGTCCAGAAATAATAAATGTCGTGATGAAGTTAAAAAGCATCTGGCTATAAAAATAGATTTATAATAAAAACTGACTTATAGGTACAACCTATATTATATATATATATAGTATATATATATATATATATAATACACACTATATATGTTTATTTTGTTTAAATATATAAATTAACTAGTTTTTGCTCAGTTGAATTATATATTTCATCCGGTATAGTACGGTTTATAGTAGATATTATATATATATATACGTAAAATAGTAGTGATATATATATACACTAGAAAAATCTTTATACACTGTAAATATATAGTTTTTGATGAGGTAAGTATTCTAATAGTGAGTTTGGATGAGTATATATAGAGCCGTCTGGTACGAAATCTTGATTTTAGTAGCGACGAACACAACTATCATCGATCCCATATGGGACTCATATAATCTGAGCGAGGGAGTGTGATCAGTTGAAAAAATAGGAATACATTGTTGGAATCCTGGCAAAATTTATTGCGGAAACAGTCTGTAGAAAAAAACACAAAAAAAAAAACAAAAAAACAAAACTTGAAAAAAAACATTTATCATATCTTCAAGGAGAACTACAATAGCTATCCAGCGAAGAAGGAATAAACACTCTTTTTGGCAAATCCTTAGAGTAAAAATTATTAGTTAGGAAAAGAGGTGTAGGAAAAAAAAATAGACAAATAAATTAAATAAAGCTAAAATTAAATTATTTTTGGCTCATCTCTTTTTTTTAGGAAGCAGGGGACATAATATCAGTTTATATTAACTATCTTATTTGTGAAAGTATTACCCGGCAATGTAGGGGGCTCGAGCCGACGGGGGACACAGGGGGGGACGTTTTCCATACCCCGTAGGCGAGGGGCGGGAAAGGAACCCCCGCCGTATCACACCCAAATACCAAAGAGCGCGGGGTTCCGGAGACCCTCCCCGGAGGGGGAATTAGTCCTACGCTCCGTAGTTCCCCGGAACGGCGAGAGACCGCCGACTCCTGCCACTCGGTGCGGTATACCCCTTAGTAATATTTTTAGTAAAAGAAAAAATAAAAAGCAAAATTTTTAATAGAAAGTCTATTTAATTTGAACGAGTAACCAATAAAAGGTCTCTAAATTAGGCTCTCATAAATCATATTACTATAAATATTAGCAATAAATATTTTTTATTATTTTTTTTTTTTTTACATTTTTCCTATCCTACAACATTTTAAGCAGGATTCCCAAAAAATAGTATTCTTTTTCGCTGGTGGAGGGCTATTGTGAGTTTTTGAGGATACTATATACTATCGGTACCTGTGGTTTTTTTTTTTCTTTTTTGTTTTTTTTCTTACATTTCCGACCCTAAAATTCACGCGCAAGAACCAGCATTCTCGGACGGCAATGTATTGCCTATAATTCCCTGTAACATATCTTTGTAGTCTTCTTTTGAGATAGTTATGGAATTGACTCGAAAGTTTGTCGCTGCGGGTATAAGCAACTCATAGTCACCTATCATATATAGTAATAGGGTGCATTATATCTTTAGATCATGAGGTGACGGGTGGATACTTGAAACTAGGATAGCCCTAATCATACTACTGGGTCAATGATATGGAATGGGATAGGGGTAATATATAGGGTGGAATGAAATTAGATATAGCTATAATAGGATGTGTAAGGAGTTTTTATGGAAACACAAGATGGTCCGATTATACATAGTATATACACTATATATATTGTCCCTGGCAGTATCAATTATTTTATAACTATAATTATAGTGTAAATATATCATACTATAGATAATTATATAATATTATATATATATATCATATTGGAGAATATACGTATAGGTATATATATATATATGATAATCGTTTCAGGCTTTTGTGCGTTTTGAAGAACTTTCCGCCGAGCTTATTGATGCTTTGGCAACGTTAAAGAAAGAATGTTTGGAATTAATATAAGGAGCAAAAAGAAAAAATACTAAAAACTTAAGCCAATACGTAGGACAAAAAGAAAAGAGCGTAAATGAAGCAGTTGGAAGGAGGATGAATGGGACTTGACATGGGAATATGACTCTCTTCTGGAAGGAAGCGCGAAAGTTTGAGAATGAAAATGAGGGGAATCTGCGTAGCTTAGAACTAAATTTCTTATATGAAAGGGATGGTGCTCTCGTAACTGATGAAATGGATGTGAGAAGAGTGTGGAAGAAGACGGAGCTCGAAAATGTGTAATAACAGATGGTAGTGGAATGAGGAGAGAGCTGATAGTGATGTGTGTGGTTTGATGCGCTGGCAAAAAGGAAATAGATGTACTCTTGGGGTAAGGTAATTAGTAAAAAAAAAGGGGATGGAGGGGGTAAATTCGAAGGTAGAGTGCACGAAAGTTGTAAGAAAGGTAAATTCTCTTGCTATTTTATATAGTATGAAATGTCTGGTGAAATGATCAAGAAACGGAGGGAGATGGGTATTGATTCTGGATTTTAGAAAAGATATATTGGGGTGTAAACAAGCGTTTACTTGGAGGGTATAAGGGGTTTCAGCTTCGAGGAGACTTAGGAGGAGAGCAGTAATAGTTACCTTATATGATACGTTAAGGGGTAAAGGGAGTATGGGGTGACTGTAGTAATCTATATGGGGAATTCTAGTTTTCTAGGTTGAGAGTGAAAGCAGGAGAGAATGATTGGTGGAAGAACAAAGGTGTCTTTACGAAGTGGTAGGTCAGATGTGTCAATCAATATCCTTTTCGCATTGAAACAATGAATTGAAAAAAATGAGAGGGATGAGAGAAGAATATAATTGGTATTTAGGTTTAAATGGGATTTGCAACAGGACGCACTGATAGGAGTGTATTAGGGAAGCTCTATGGCAGGTGTTAGTGATATGTGGGGTGTTCGGCTGGTAGGTTCTCTGGTATGAGAATCAAAAGTAATCGTATGACGGATATGAGGCGTGTGTAAAAGAATACAATTGGTTTGGTCATATTCGGTGATTGCGTTTAGGATTAATTAGCTTTGGAAGTCGAGTTAACATGGGTTGTGTTATGTCTCCTTGGGTTATTTTAATTTTGTATATGGATGGGATTTGTGATGAAAGAAATGAGGCGTGGGCGTGTATGGACAGGAAATGGTAATGTTAGACTTGATGGATAATCAGGAGGATCAGTGGAAAGGAGGAGAGGGTGCCCTACTATTATACCGCTGTGGATCTGAATTTGGTTTGTGTGGCCGAATGCTGAAGAGAGTTTTGAGAGGATTGCGTAGAGCAGATTTATCTGGGTATGTAAAAGGAGGCGCGTAATTGATAGTAAACGTAAATATTGAAGTAAAGTGTTAATGGTTGGTGAGTTGAAGGACAGTCCCCTCAGGAATGGTGAAGTAATATGTTTAGTTATGGTGAGGCAGCTGGAACGGGAGCTGGTCTGAGTTTAAATTATCTAGGGTATCGTGTTGGACCTTGAGAAGGGAACGGGATGATGCTTAGAGTGTAGGTCAGAAAGTTGTGAATGGGGCAGAAAGGAGCTTGCTTGGTAAAGCAAGCTTAAAATCAGTGCTGGTGATGTTAAAAGCGGACTAAGTCTTGAGTGCGCCTAGGGTTTCTTTACATGTAGGGAATAGGATGATGGTGGTTTAGGCCTCTTGTGTTATCTCGAGTTATAAACGTAAGTGCAACACTAATAGTTCTGGAATAACGAAGTATAAACTCTAAAGTTCCGTGTGTTCAGAAATGAACAATCCTTAGGGGGCATGGGCAGAAAGGTTTTGTACGGAGAAGAACTTGATAAACATTTGACGAAAAGAACGTAAAATTAAGAAGAATGTTGTGTGGTGTGAAGAACAGGGTAAATGAGAGAAATTTAAATGAAAGTATCTGAGATGGTTTTGGTCATGTGGAAAGAATGAATGATAGTCGGTTGGTTAAGCGGATGTATAGTGGCGAGTGTGTGGGTGGGAACCGACGGCACTCGCGCGAGGACCGAAGAGAAAGTGGAATTGAGTCTGTGAACGAATGTCTGAAGGAGAGATATGTGAGTTTGGCAGAGGGAAGAATAAAGGTGCATAATAGGAAGTGAATGGCGGGGGATTGTGGGGGGGTATGGTTGTGTGTCCACCTGGGCCATACAGGGATGAACCCTACATTGACGATCTACCCAATGGTGAGGGTCCGTCGCTGTCCCCTGAAGCTTTAGGGTAGATTTTTTTGACTGCGACGATTTCTCACTAATTTTAATGGGTACTCAGAGGGGGCGATAAGGCTGGCTTTCTTTTCCGACTTTTGTTCATGTTCTTCCCTACTGCGTTTCTTTTTCCGGATTGCTCGATACGCAGCCTATACTCACCACCCATTCTTGGAGGATGATAGATCAGGAAGATAAGAAAGAAAGAAAGAATATGATAGGGATAGGTAAAAATTTATATTAGGATAGCATTATATAAAGTACTTTAATTATATGGTGGAAAAGGAAAGAGTGGGTAGTACCTAGGGGTACTATATCATATATATTATGACGGATAAAACAGCAATATTTTTTTTATATTTACCTATATATAATTTAGAGGTGTGAGGATATTAACACTATATATATATATATAATATATAAGTCACAAAATTCATATATATATATTATATAACTCATATAGAACCTTATACTATATATTGTTGACTCATATGGTCCAGCCTGGGGCGCAGAAAGCATGATGGTGCCATGTAACTAAAATTATGAACAGCTACAACGGAAAGAAAAAAATAACATTTTTTTTGATTTTAGCAAGCAATTTCATCGATTGAAACTTAAAAAAAAAAAAATTATTTTATTCTTAATATTTTATTAATAGAATAGTGATATCATTTATATACTATTATAATTTTAGATCGAGCAAGCTTCAGTGTGAATGCCTTATGAATCCGTACAATTACTTCCCGAGGGTCAAAAGTTGCCCAAAATAGTATTTTTACAATTTGTAGCTATTTGAAAATATTGGCTTTTTTCTTTTTGGGAATATTTTACCTTTATTAGGGGGTATTCGAGCGACGGAAGGGAGCAGAGGAGGGACAGAGGTAGTCACGCCCGGTAGCCCGAGTAAATCCCCACCCGACCTTGCTATACGTTTCTTGTTTACCCGTGGGATTTGCTTTAGTTAAAAAAGAAAAATTCAACATTTGGCCACCTTTGCTGCTGCCTCACGCTCGGAGTAGCGAGTTTCTTGAACATTCTCAGAAAACGGTGAATATCATACAAAGTTTTCAACATTTTTAACTATTTAAATTTGTCAAAAGCGTTATTTTGTATTTTATTTTTTTAAACATTTCATTGTAAAAAAATGCTCTGATTAGATAAAAATGTTATTTCATTTTCCGTAACCTGCTATGGTTATTTTGTTACGTGCATGTTGCTTTCTGGTCTGGGGCTGCACCTATATATATAGTATTAATATAGGGCTATATTCTGGACAAGGGATTGGTAGGAGTATTTGCTTCTAATCAACTTAATACCTTGTTAGCCTCATATACATACGCTTTTATCACCTACTTAGTGAAGTACATATTATACCTATTTTGAGAACTGGAAATAAGGCGTATTCTAAATTTTTTATATTATATACTATTATTCGTCAATTGGCCCTAATATACAGATACTATCATATGAGTACTTCTATATACTAATATAATAGTGAGTATACATAACTAACTATACAGAGTTATATTTTTCAGAAAACTCCAATGAATACTAAAACTATGATATAAGAATAGGTTTGTCGCGTGCTCAAGCCCGTCTAGATGAGAGAACACAAGTGTCCATGATCTCATTAAAACTGATCAGACCCAGGCTACGCGTTGGGAAATAGGAATACAATTAGAGCTAGGTAATGGCTGGTTCCAATTTTAGCTTGCGTAAAATGGTAAAAAAAAAAAATAGAATAAAATAAAGATAAAATAAACAAGGAAAAAATATTAGTGTCTCATACACTACATATAGCTACACAACTTACAGGGGGCGAAAGGAATAACTCACTATTTTGGCACAACAGCATTAAAATAATCGATACGGATCCATAGAAGAGCCTCAGTGGGGGTGGCAGATGATAGATAGTTGGAGGTAATGAGGTGAGAAGGATGGCATTTTCCCTGGGTTCTCACACATTGGGAGAGGTTTTCATTGGAGAAACCTTGGGTGGCGGTCAGCGACGAGCAGGGAGAAGAGTTTCCATCAGGAACAATTCGCGTCAATGGAGGAGAAGGTACCGAGGGAGGTGAACGCAGACTACTGCTGGTTCGCTTGAAGAGAGACTAACCCAGCAGCTGCTCACACAACGAAATCGAATGAACGGGGATGTTACGGCCCGCTGGAACTTCTGAACTTTGTGCGTCAACGGTAAGCTCATGTACATGTATAAACTTTAATCAATGTCATCGAGTATATAAATAAATAATCAATTTGGCATTACGTTGACTTTTAATTTACCCAGAAAAGGAAAAAAAACCGAATGTTTATAGATCCTCTAGGAAATGTGAGTTTTTTTGGACGAATAATAGTTTTTTTCTTAAATGACTGTAGGAATCAAGAACAGCACCGTGATTGAAAAAAAATGGGAATTTCCAATCCCGAGCGCTTCTGACCAGTCTAATTCCGCTGGAAAACCGCTGGACGATTTTCATAAATATTTTTTGTAAGCAGCCAGTGATATTTAATTTATATAGTTTGTGTGTCTGTTTTTCTCAAATATCTTGAGAAAGAAAAAATATTTCTCATTAAAAAATCGTCTTTCGTACAAACTGATTAGTTTTGTTAAACACACACAATATATTCTGCAGAAGTAGTTTGTGCGTTGAAATAATCTGCATCGAGTCAAAAATATTCTGCAGATCTAGGCTTTGAATTAAAATTTTCAATTTATATATGTATAATATATTATATATATTAATATTATTATATATATATAATAATATAACAAATAAATGATAGATCATATATATATAAAAATAATGGCTTAATATATAGCCTTAATATATAGCCTAATATATAGCCTACTTTGAAATTATATATTAATGTGCAGATCTGAATGATTTTGTGTGTTTTTACATTTTATGATTGTGCTAAATTTTCGTAGTATTTTGTTCAATTTATGCTCCAGATATTAATATATATCTGGATTGTTTCAAATAATCGAGACTTCTCCTCCTTTCAATATATATAAATATTTTTTGCGTTATACTATTATTTTTATAGTAAAAAAATATATATTTTTCGGAATAGTATCTTTGCGGTAATATATTTTGGGTTTATTTGGGTATTTTTCTATATCACTTCGTGCAATCATTGCCTACTAAATAAAGTGGTGGTATCTTCGTGCGTTTTGGCTCATAAAAATAAGTATTTTTTGCGTTTTTTTTTATATTGTTCGCTTGTGAGTTTTGTTTGCAACTCTCCTGCATTAATCAATATCTCTTTTTGACGGACGATTACTTCCGACATAATCGTGTCGGAGTTTGGGGACAGTGGTTAGGGAAAATTGTGGGAGGGAGGACAATAACACTCTCTCTCCAGAAGAAGTAGTCGACCTACGAATAGAGGTTAAGTCCAAAACTTGTCCCACTATGTAAGAGACTGAGAGCTTTGATAAAAAGAAAAATCAGCTCCTTTTCAATAAATCTTCTCTTTTCTTTCTGCACAGAAAAGCTCATGAAGAGTAGTCAATCATATCCTTATAAATTGAAAAGAAATTAATCAAGAGATTGGATCGAAGTTAAAACTTTGATCTCTAATCGAAAATTACACAAAATCCTCCACCTTCCAGCATACGCTATTTTAGACTGAAGAAAATAATATTCGGATCGGTACAGTATCATACCAGAATGAAAAACTATCTGGCGTATATGACACATCTGCGTTTTTAGTTTCTCCATGCTTCCCTCTACCGCGCTGCTCATACTGGCAGCTTTTGAAGCCTCTCATGAAGGACGGAATATCACGTCAGAGATCAGAAATAATCAAAATATCAATGCATCTAAACAGGAAGTAAAAATCCCTGCAATAAAGTGCCAAGAGTTCAGGGGTGAGGGGGACGGCATTTCTTTCCGCTCGTTTTATTCTGTCCTTTCAAAATGTTTATGGGCCAGAAAAGACAATTTCTCTAGCGCTGTGTCATAATAATGCAGTATTTTAAAGTCATTGTTACCAGGCAATGCGCTCATTAGATATTGACATTAACTAAATGTCGACTCCAAATTTAAGTCGCTTGAATATTAAAGAGCCTTTACCTTAGACGCATCATATATTATTGATTCTCTGTTCATAAAATCGATTCTGCGGCTTTTAGAGAATATAAATCCTGGAACATATTCTGTATATTACCTGTCTGAAGTGATAGCATATATTCATGAGCTCAAGGAGTTGGACTCGATTTCTTTGAAGAGCCTTCGGCGGGGCTGTAAGCTCATGAGTTCATTATATCGTGGACAAACTCCAACTGGCTTTCTTCTGACTCAAATTTAATGCATCACAGGAGATTCTTCCCGTTTAAATATAATCTTGGAGCATTTACGGTTAAAATAATCAAAGTCTATGATGAGGGAGGGGAAAAAAATAAATCTGCCCCTAATAAGGGATTTGAGCGTAATCGTGCTCCTTTTGAGCATAAATTAGCTAATCGTCAGCTTTTAACGCTTCCTGCTAAAGAGGATGTTCGAATCTTCATCGTTCAGAAGATGAAACAGAACGCAGTCAAAGGAGTGGGAGATTTAAAAATTCTTCTAAATCATTTATTCGAAAGTAAATTTTTGCAAACAGAAATCAATTCGATGATTTTCTTGTGAATAATATTCCTTCTCGGCTGAAAGCACGGAGAGAATCGTGTAAAGAGCTGCGCATGTGCTTCAGTCTGCCAAGCACAAAGCATTTCGCTAAATAAGTGTCCTGCAAAGTAGTTATGATAAGTACTCATGCGGCAAAGTGGGACAAAATCCACAATACATGCTCTATGCTGTCAAAAATAGTAGAGAAACGTCCGGCTGGCTTTTCGGAAGATAGTCCGTCCGTCAACATTATCCCGAATGAGAAATGGTAAGCCAGTGGCTCTTCAAATCATAATCTGTATAAATACAGGTACAGCCTCAATCCAGTGGGGCAAAATTATCTGCCACTTTTTCTCTCCCTTAACAGTAAAGAGAGGGCAATAAAAGTAGTCCCTGTACGGTGTGCTTCCGATTTTGGTAGCAGTCCCACCGTATTTTCATTAGGAGCGTCCTTAAAAAATTGGGAGTTAATGAAAATAGTCTCCCTAGTCATCAGAGCTCCATAAAAACATTCCTGGGAGAAGAATTGAGATCTTTGCGGTCTTTAAGTTTAGAGATGGGCATTTGTTTGGGTAAATATCTAGCGCACCCTGTAAATATGATCTGAATTTTTGGATATCGGCTTTTAGTAAAAGGCCTGACGGAGGGCCAATGAAAAATATAACAAAATTGGTTTTCAAAGTGGCCAGAAATAGTCATTACAAATATAATGTTTGAACAGGGTTCAATATCATTGGGTGCTGGGCATCAACGCTGCTCTTCAATTTATTAAAGCATTTAAACCGTGTAAGATGCTATTCGGGGCATGCCCTAGAACTTGTCATGGTACGTGCTTCGGACCTGTAAACATCTTTTTTGTACACCTTCCCAAAATGAAGAAAAAGTACTTGGGAAGAATTCTCGCCTGATAAGTTGGTCCAAAAAAGTAATGACAGAATTCCACTCTCCCATACCATCAGATATTCAAAGATCCTGTCAGGAACGTCCCGGAAATGTAATCACTTGAGTGGTAACCGTACTTTACTTCGACCCACTCTTACATACCCACACTGAGTCTGATATGGACTTGGGCTGAGAACCCTAATAATTAAAGTTTTGGGTATCAAGAGGACGGGACCAGGGTCCAGTGACGAATATTCCACAAGGATTCACGATTGTGGATAGATGTTCCGGAGACGGAAGGTACCAGTGGAAACTGTCCGTGTGTTCAAGGATATTCCTTGACAAGTTCCGATTCAAATTCATCACGTTGCGCTTGCTTACGGATGCACGAGTCAAAATAGTAAATTGACCTGCCAAGTGCTTTGCTTAAGCAAGTATGGGGAAAATATTCAGGAATAACTAGAGAGTTTTGTGGAGGAGCTGTGGTGGTGCATGCTGAAAAGGAGGGATGTATCATAAATTCATTCGGGATACCCACACTATAATAAAACAGGCCTTCAGTGACGATCAAAAAATTTCGTCCGCTTTAACTGCAGCCTGAAAATAGGTTGTATTCCTTCACTTAATAAGCATCGTATCCTGGGGTAGATTCAATCGCTTCCCAATTTAAGTTATTATTGTCCTTCAGAACACACAAATTCATCTTTCTGGCGGATATTTCGAAGGCATTCCTCCAGATCAAATTAAAGTTAGAAGAGAACAGAAATCGCCTTCGTTTTTTTCTGGGAGGCTGATAGCGAGTTACTCACTTACCGTTATACCACCATCATCTTCGGGTTGGCTGTCAGCCCCTACGTTCTAGGGGCTGTGATACAACACCAAGCCAAAAAATACCCTCCTGATCTCTGTACCTTCTCTCTCTCAAAATAATCTTGTACGTTGATAGAGGTTTTTGTTACACGTCCGTCTGTAACGAACTTCAAGATATCTTTCGAGTAGGCACCTCACGTATGAGTCAGGGGGGCTTCAGACTTGTGCTCTCTGGAACTCAAATTGTCCAGACTCAAAGAAATATCTCAAGGAGAGGGTAAAACTGTGGCACTCATCAAGTGTATGAAGAAGGAGTTTTAGGGTAAATTCCTATAAATAATCCTGTTCAAGATAGTCTGATCTTAGTGATTTTTCATTAAATATTGTCTCTACCAAGAGACAGCTCCTGTCGAAGATCTCAAAAGTATTCGATCCCCTATGCCTTTACCTCCCCGTCACCGTTCAAGGCCGTCTTCTTAGGAAGAAAACTTGGGAAGTGGACTTGGGGTGGGACGATATAATCACTCCCGTAATCAAAAATTCTTGGGAGAAGTTGAGCAAGGACCTTAACTCTCTTTTAGAAGATCTTCATTTGAGTCAAGTGACTCTGATTTAAGTATCCATATATTCTGCGATGCAAACACTGTTGCTTATGGCTTCGTAGTGTATGTCTCGTCTGCGACTGAGGGTCCAAATCTTTTCTGTCAGAAGGGAAAATATGCTCCTGCAAAAAGGAGAACGCTTCCTGTTGGAGTTATTGTCGTTTTTAAGCATTATAAAGTGCTTACCTAAAATGTTGAGTGGAACTGTCGGTGTCCAAGCTCAGAAATGGAACATATTCTCGACTCGCAGATAATCTCTTTCATGGACCAAAATAGATCGTCGAAAGTTAAGCAAATATTCGTGAGGAATCGTGTGTGCAAGATATTCGCAGCATGAGCTCTTCGCTTCAAGAGAAATCGTTCATTCCTAAATTTCCTACGTCAGAACTGAAATACACAGCGGCCCTTCTGACCAGAGGATTTCCTTCAAAGAGTTTCAAAAGAACAGTCTTATGGCAAAGGCCAAAATGCCTTTTAAAATATGTATTTACTGGCATCAGTCTGAACTGGAGAACAGCAGTCTCCTTTTTTGCTGTTGTTCAAGGTGGCAATGAACTTCCTGTGTGGAGGTTGTCAAAATATTCAAACTTGCACAAGCTATATTGAGTAGTAGCTTTATTATTCCAGTTTTGGAGCCTTGTAAGAAGGTGTTGACAATTAATCATGATTTAAAAGCACGTTTGTATTGTCTACAGACAATGCAAAAAGAATCGTTCTCGAATATAGACATTTTAGAAGAGATTAAAAATA
Source organism: Trachelipus rathkii (assembly GCA_015478945.1). NCBI lineage: Eukaryota > Metazoa > Arthropoda > Malacostraca > Isopoda > Trachelipodidae > Trachelipus > Trachelipus rathkii. The sequence goes on from JABUQX010014954.1 coordinate 26,460, forward strand.
ATCTTCTTCCAGGCCAAAGTCCGGACTTGGTAACAATATCCTGAACTTGTTCTTGCAGAATGAATATATTCTCATCAGGAGCAAACAGGTCGTTTGTCAAGATGCATTATTACAATTATGATGTACTTAATCCCATCTTGCTGTCAAAAAAGTCACCACCTCACCAAGTTAATCATTAGAGATGCTCATCATAAGTGCAAGCATCTAGGCATACAAGACACTCTTACAATATAATCGGCCCAAGTGCTTTCTGGTGACATCAGCGCGTACTCTATCAAAATGTTTTGGCAGAATGCATAATCCGCAAAAAGTTCAATAGTTGCTTTTCGGTACCTCGCGCTTCACCAATTATCTAAAGACCAGGGAATATTCAGCCTTTTAAGCATGTAGGTGTTGACTAACCAAACATTGGTGGTCAAAGTCAAAGGCTGGCTCAGCCCAAAAAATGTTTATACTCATTACACTGTCTGAATATGTCGTGCGGTTATTTTATGACCTATAGATGACATGGTCCATCTAAATCATCTTATTCAATCGTTCAACGATTTGTTAAATTATCGTTCGGATGCTGATTGCGTCTATAGCGACAACGCGCGCTCCTTCAATCAGGGAACTGACTTCTTAAACTTTCCTCGTATCCGAAAATGGAAGTGAGTTTTTACGAAGAAAAAATCAGATTTCGCATAAGCGAATTCCTTCTGTATAGCCCATGAGTAGGGAAGCCAGTGGAACGGTTAATACGGTGTGGTGAAGCGATTGGTTTATTCAAAACAATTGGACGTTTCTCGTTGAATTATTTCGACTTCATTACGATATTGTCATATATTGCTGATGCTATAAATTCACGTCCGCTCACCTACACCACCAGTTCAAATGAAATATTACCTCTCACTCCCAACGATTTTATCAAACCTTTGTCAAAAACCGCTATGGCATTACCCGGAGCTTAGTCAAATAATCAGTTCTGGGACTCAACTTCGGCTAAGAAAGAGCTAGTAAAGACACTGAAATATTCTTCAGAAAAATTTGAAGAATTTCGTACCAGGTGGTACAATGATTACCTTCTCAGTCTTAGAGAGACTGGAAGAGAGTCTCTATACCAGGTCAAGGCTGGGAAATATCTAGTCAAAAGAATGACGTTGTTCTTATAAAAAGTCCAGTGAACGTCCTTACTGGCAAATGGGGATAGTCGTAGATCTTATATAATCGGCGATGACAATAAAGTCAGATCGGTGTACGTTAGGACTTCCCTGGGGACAAGTCCAAGCTTGTAATCCCAGTCAAATGTTGTATCCCCTAGAGCTTTCTTCTTTGACCCATAGTGGTTCAACACCATCGTCAAAACACAGTCCCTGTCCTTCCACAACATCCATCATTAATATCCTGAGGGGTAGAACCCCTCCTCTCTAATCGTCTGAGACTGAAGTGCTGGAGCTCATGCCAACGCAGCTTGATAGAGATATCCAGAAATTATGGTTGCCTAAGCGGAAAGCTGCAGAAGCTGCAAGAAAAAATATTCTAATGTAGTGATTCATCGGAAGAATCAGATTAAATATTCTTGCAAGCTGTTTTCAAATATTATTCAGTGGTAAGTTCTGACTTTCTGCCCTTTAGAGCCAGAGAGCCATCCCCCCGGGAGATATAAAAATTGTAGTCAGAGAGTTGCAGAAAATGAGGTATATTTCTTGGAAACCTGGGGTTGCTAAATGCAAAAAGAGGAGAGCGATGATTTTTTGGTATTTGAATATTCATTCGTCTTTTGATTTCGAACTGTTAGGTTGTTATTGGAATCATTCTTTGTAAGTTCGTGCCGGTAACAACTTTTCACTGTAAAGCTTCGTGCAAGTTAAAAGTTTATTCTCATATATTCAAATGATCAAATATCGTTCTGTCAGTGCATTTAATTTAACATATTCTAGAAAGCTTATAACCGGTCAACTACTTCGTTTTAAGCTTGGGAAACAAACTTTTCTCAACATGCTTAAATATAATCTAGTGCAACATCCCACTATTTAACTAACTATTCTAGTTATAGTGAAGACCCTAGGCTTTCAAGAGTATATATAATCTCTTAAATATTCTAACTTGCAGTGCAAATAATCTACAATTACTATTGCACCTGGCCAATATTCAATTCTTCTTAAAATTTCTTCAAGTTCTTAATCTGAACTTTATATATTCTGATGAGCGTATTGTGCTGATCTTTATATTCTGATGAGCGTAATATGCTGATCTTTATTTAATAAAATGATATATATTTTTTTTTATATAAAAAAAAAATATAAAATATCTATTATATATATATATATATATATATATTATATATATATATATATATATATATATAATAATTATATTAATATATATATATATATATATATATATATAGTATATTAATATAAACATATATATATAATTATATAATATAAAGATATATATATATATATATTATATATATAAATAATAATATTAATAGTATAATATATATATATCGATATATTTTATTATATATATATAAATATATATATTATATATATATAATTAATATATATATAATATAATATATATATATATATAGTATTATATATATATATATATCTAATTATTAAAATTAAAAATTATTAAAATAATTTAAAAAAATATTATGTATATATATATAGTATATATATCTATATATATTAATATATATATATAATATATATATATAATATATATATATAAATATTTATATATATTATATATATTATATTATAAATATTCTTGTGTTTACTCCTGGTGGTTATATTTTTATTTAAGTTAAATTAGTTGTAGCTTGATGGGCGGAAAGAGTAAGTGAAGGAGTGGGAAAAATTAAGAGTGAGATGAAAAGTTAATTGAGCAGAGGTAAATAAGGATAAGTACGGGTAGGAGTGCTTGGAACTACATCGTTGAATGTGAACAAGAGTGAAACTGACACTAATCGGACACAATGAAAGGAAATTTTTGTTAGTAATTTTTGTTAAGAGAACTATTGAATCTGCTAAAGTAAGAAGTATGTTACAAATTTTTTCAATGAAAAAATGATTGAAAATGATGAAAGAAAGTCGAATAAATTTGGTTTTTTATCGGTTTACGGACTGCCAACAAGAGGTTGTATGACAAATTTAATAGAAAAGCTCTGTGCAGGTGTTAGTGACTATATGGTGTTGGTGTAGGCCCTGGCGAAGGAATCAAAATATTAATAGTGACAATTAGTGAGAAGTGTGTAAGAATAAATGGAGTCGAAAGTGATTGTTTATTCTCAATAGCAGAGTGAGGCAGGGATGTGTTAAGTCATCCTTAGTTATTTATATGTATATGGATGGGGTTAGGAAGGAAATTAAAGTGGGGGTGATCAGGGGAACGTTTAGAATGATTGGAGAATGGGAAGAGTATATGGAGGTCCTGTGCTTATTGTAATGTAAATGATTTTGCCCTGTTGGTGGCGAATCTAAGAGAATTGAGAGGATTGGTAGTAGGATTTGGCAGGGCTGTGTAAAAGGAGAGGTTTGTAAATTTAAATATAGATAAGAGTAAGATTTGGTAGTGAGTGAGGAGAGTCCCTGGTGTGAAGTCATGTTGATGGTGTGACAGCCTGGAACAAGTATCCTGAGTTTTAAATATTTAGGTATATGCTGGATGAAAAGGAACGGATGAGGGGTATGTTTTTACCTGTGCTAATGTATAGTATTGAAACTATGGTCTTGATAATAATCCTGAGGTGATAGTTTCCTAAGGTACAAAGGTTCAGTATGTGACCATATTAGTGGCGTGGATAGGTTGTGAGAAGAATTGCAAAAATGAGGAATGAGCAATTAGGAAGTTTGTGTGGGTGAGAAAGGGTTAAATGGAGTAGAATATAACAAGAGTAACTTGAGATGTTTTGGTCATGTGGAAAGGATGGATGATGGTCGGTTGGTTAAGAGGGTGTATAGTGGTGAGTACGCTGGGAATCAAGCGGCTGAGAGACCGAAGAAAAAGTGATTGAGTCAGTAAAGGAATGCCTGAAGGAGAGGAATGTTGATGTTTTTTAGAGGCGAGAAGAAGGGCATAACGGAGTGCAATGGCTCGTGTTTATGAAGGGGTTGGTTGTTGGCTTTACCAGGGTATGAACCCCACATTGACCGAGATGCAACAGTGAGGGTTGGTCGCAGTCTCGTGAAACCTCTAGGGTGGATTTTTCTGAATGCGAGAGTTCTCATCTAATAGTATAAAGGGGATGGCAAAGGGGGCTTTTTTTCCGACTTGCGTAACGTTCTTCTACTTCTTTTCTACGCACCTCGCTCCAATCTAGGGATACGAGATGGATGATAATCATAATAATAATAATATAATAATAATTATAATAATAATAATAATAATAATAAAATAATAATAATAATAATGATAATAATAATAATAATAATAATAATAAATATTTATAATATATAATAATAATAATAATAATAATAATAATAATAATAATAATAATAATAATAATAATAATAATAATAATAATAATAATAATAATAATAATAATAAATGGTGTTACTTAATTCTATATTTATTGATAATAATTAACATTGGAAATAGATTACGTTCATTTATTTTTAAAATCATTTTCATTTGATGACTTGTAATATTTATGTCACCTATATTTTAATTTTATGCTAATTGATTAGATTTATTAGAAATTAATTAAGGTTTTAAATTTGAATTTAAATTATTATATAATAATGCAGCCTAACTTTAAACCTTAATTTTAAATTACATTACGAATACCATTGTGTTTGTACTAGCTTCACGAATGTCATTATTTTTCGTAAATAACAGTGTGTATGTCATTTATTCCTGCAAGTAATAATACAAACGTCATTTTCTATTGTAAATGATGTCATCAATGTCGTTTACTTAAAATTAAATGACGTCATCAACGTCATTTGATTAAATGATATTTATTCATTTATTTTTTATTTCAATTAAATTTAGTTGTTAATTTGTGTAACTTATCAAAATTCAATGTCATTTATCCTCCTTTTTGCTTGGTTGTCTGATTGCCTTCTTGTCAGACGTTCCCTTGTTTTTTTTATTATTATATAATTGTTTAAGTTATTAAGGCATGATACGAAATTGGAATTTGATTACAAGCACCCCTTTTTCTGTTTGCACGTCGATTTATATATATATATATATATATATATATATATATATATATATATATATATATATATATATATATATATATATATATATATATATATAAATATATATTATATATATATTATATATAATATATATATATATATATATATATATATATATATATATATATATATCGTATATATATATATATATATCTATATGTCTTTATATATATATTATATAATATATATATATATATATATATATATATATATATATATACGTATATAAGCACCTACTCATTCTTGATCTAAGTTTATATCTTTAAACTCTCTTGCTTCCTTCTAGCTATTCAGGTACGTACTGATTCATCATAAATAATAATTATGGGTTGTTATGTCTAGGCTATTGGTGATATAAATATTCGTATACGAATATTATGATTTTGTATTTGTGTTATCATTGAAACGTAAAACTCCGCAAGCGTATCATATTAAGTGACAATTAACATTTACAAAATTATGATATGAAAATAATCATAACGATGATCGGCTTTAGGTCAGGGTAGTAAGGCCAATCACACATAAAAAGCAAGCATTTGTTTTTAGATTAAAGTTAGATCTTGATTTAGAGGTGTAATTAAGCTTGCTTTCATTCCTTTATTCAAAACATAATTTTTGTTTACAAGTTTAAAAGGAGTTGAACTTAGAGTTTGTGATTACAATACTTATTTTTAGGGTAATTTCTCGTGAATGTTATTACAAATAGCATTTATTAAAGGAAACTGATCTTTTTATATAATTAAACCATCAATTTATTTACCGATTTTGACTTTTACTAGACAGATTTATTTTATTATTATTATTATTATTATTATTATTATTATTATTATTATTATTATT
>JABUQX010014954.1:35000-50483 GCA_015478945.1 Trachelipus rathkii
AATATTCAGAGGTATAACTGAATGAATAACCGTCGAATGCTCTCACCTACAATTGAAATTGCAAACTTCACGAAGGGATAATTAGGATAGTAACCAACCCATTTCAAAAATAAAGGAAAGGAAAAGCCAAATTTTTATTTCAATTTAATTTATGCTTAAAAATTAACAGAGTTTTGGTAGTGCAATCTTTATTTTCGAAGTTTTTTTGTTGTGGAAATAGTAATCGTGATATTTTTATATATATATATTAGTAGTAGTAGTAGTGTAAGTAGGAGTAGTAGTAGTAGAGTAGTTTAGTAGTAGTAGAAGAAGAAAAGAAAGAAAGAAGCTGAAAAGGAAAGAAGAAGAAGAAGAAGAAGAAGAAGAAGAAGAAGAAGAAGAAGAAGAAGAAGAAGAAGAAGAAGAAGAAATTATTTTAAGATGATAATAGACGTTGTATAAATAATGAATGAGGTTTAATGGTACCACAAAAAATGCTAAGTTTAACATGCCTTAGTTTTGGAAACTATGCACTGATTGGATAATTTTGACTCAAAAAGAAGCCTTGGTGTGTCATATCTTTGTTGTGAAGAAGGTTCAATTCCTTGAAGGGATTTTCGACACAGGGCGGCATCTTGAAGGTGTCGAATTTGACCGTTTCTGTAGGCATTACCGTGACTAGTTTCCACCTTCTTTCACTCAAATACCTGCAAAGGATTTTACAATTTCGTTTTTCAGAATACACTTAAAGATTTAAATTGTTATTTTTTGGCTTGAGTATTTTATATTATATAATATAGTTATATTAAAAATATTAAATATTATAAATAAATAAATAAATAATATTATATATATAATATATATAATATCGATTATATAATATATATAATTATATAATATATATATATATATTATAATAATAAAATATAAAATACATAAATTATATATATATATTATAATAATCTATTATATATTTGATATATTTATATATATATAAATAGAAATATAATATATATATATATATATAGATATATATAGATATATATATATAGATACACGAACTGTGTACATCATTCACACTATATAATATAAATATATAATATAATATATATATATATATATATTTATATAAATAATATTATATATATATATTATATATAAATATAATTTTACCTGTCTCCTCTGATGTTATTATCTTTGGTTACAATCGACTGATCATGTACACGAAAAACCATCTGGAAGTCCATCCTCGACAAATATCGTAAACTAGTAATTCATCTGCAGTACTCTTGGAAACAAGGCTGAAAACAAGTTTGCAATGAAATAACATACAATGATTATAATTTATATATTTGTTAAAATTTAGAATAAATAGTTTTAAAAAAAAAAAACAGAACAAAACAAAATTACTCACTGCAAAAAAATAAATGTAGACCCACATCTTATGTAGTAATATCAAATTAGCATCATCGTAACAGGAGCAGTTTTGAAGCAAAACTGGATTAGGTCATAAACTCAAACACTATCAACTCTTTAGATAAAGTCCGTCCCTTTCGTCACTGCATTTTGAGGCCTTCCCTGATATAGTAAATAAAATATTGCTTTCATTATTAAAAGTGTTACAAATGTTACTAGAAAGTTCAAGTGACTTAGAACAAACATTTTATTAAAAAAAAAACATTTCAAAATATTAGCGAAAACCAGAACCGATATCTTCTCGGTCTCTATTCTAATTTCCGCTTTCCTCCTCTAAATCACCCTAACATCAACCCATCAGGAAATTTGAAACTCTGAATGAGCTTACGGAGATCGTGCGAAAAACGCGAATGGGATCAGTTCCCATCCTGATTATGGAAAAGGCAAATAGCAAGATGGTATGATCAAAGCGAGAGTCACTTCTCCTGGTTAACTAACATCATTTTCTTTGTGGTCTGAACCGGGGATTTGAAAGTTCCAGAATTCCTACTTCCAGTTCAAGTAATCTTGGTCTTCAGGCTTCCGTTGAAAAGTAAGTGGATTTCAATTCAAATTCTGGGTAAATCTCATTTACTGATAATATATATAATTATATATATTAATAGTATATAATATTACATATACGTAGGATAGTAGAAAGTAATAATGATAAATAGAATAGTAATATATATATAATATATATATATATAGATAGATATAAAAAATTAGAATAGACAGATAGACAGACAGACAAAAGCGAGCGATTATTATTCTAACACTACAATTTTTTAAGCACAACTATTATTATTAGAAGATAAAACATATATTGTATACTTATAAATAAAACATTTATAAATTAATACATGAGTCATCAAAATTAATTATAATATTTTAAAAAATAAAATTATTTTTTTTTATATTTGAAAAAAACTGTTCAAATACTATTATTATTATAATCCTTTTCATGAAAACACTAAAACATACAAATTCATAATTAACTTACCTCCTGCTGGAGGCTCTGGTCTCGATATATCTACGCCGTATTATGAAAATATAGTAAATAGATATAATTATATATATAAAATATATTATATATATATTATAAAAATATATATATATAAATAATATATATATACGTATTATAATAAGAGAAATATATATATAAATATAATATATATAATATAATAATATATATAATAGGCCTATATAAATAAATATATAATTATAAATAAATATAATATAATATATATATATTATATATATATAATAAAAATATAATAATATTATAGGCAAATCTATATATGATGAATAATATAGTCGGTTATAGTAATAAAAAAAAGATATAAAGTAAAGAGATAAACCATAGAATATTATAAGTATATAGTATATAATATATATATATTATAATTATAAATATATAATATATATAATATCATATATAGAAAAATCGGAACTTTATGTGTTTCTGTGTATATAATATCATTTAAATTTAGTGTTTACTTATTCTTATATTTTATCCTCTACGGTGTTGCACCAACGTTAGAATTCCGACAGGGGAGCAAGGGTCAAGGTGTATTTTTCCCGCTCCGGATCCTAGTTTTTAGTTTACCGAAGGTTGGCTACCCGACCGTAGAGAGGCAGCCATGGTGTTGAGTGGCACGGTTAAAAAGGAATAGAAAGCCTTAACCACAAAATTTTAGCCTTAAAGGTTTTATGGGCCCGGGGGGCGCTGGATGGGCAACAAAACAAAGCACACAGCATTAGGAAAGGGGCCGAGTTTAACGCGAGATGAAGCGCGCAACCAATTGCCATAGATCGGGCAAGCGGCAGTGGCAGATGAGTGGAGCAAGTGGGGGGGGAAAAGGAGAAGCGGGTTGAAAACAAAAAAAATAGGAGGGAAGACGGCCATCGGGGGTGGGGTTGGGTGGGTGGTGGTTGTAATGTGGGGGACAAGTGAGGGGAGGAATTTACATAGGCGTCGGAAGCAAGACAAGGTTGCGCATCGCGAATTAGGAAGAGGGTAAGCTGGAATCAATTGCGACATGTACAACCAAAAGAGAAAAGTGCGTCAGGAGCGGAGGGTAAAACGACGCGAAGGCTGGGCGCTTGACTGTGGACATAGGCCGTGGCCTTATTATGATATTACGGGGGTGGATAGGATATACCTCACTAAGGGTAAAAAAGTATGAGAAAGTCCGAATAGCGCGTGCAAATGGTGGACGAAGGGCTAAAACTAAAGGAGAAATAAGTGATGACGTGAAGGGTAAAAGGATTGAGTAAAATAAGGTGAAGAATGAATAAAAATAAGAAATTTTGTAAAATACTAAATAAAATAAATAGAAAATAGTAGACACCCGCCTGTTGAGGAGGTATATATAACACTAGAAGTATATAATAGCCAAGTGCTATAAGTATATATATATATATATAATATGGATATATAGATGGAGTAAGAACGGACTAGTCACCCGGCGTAATGCGCAAAGTATCCGGGAATAATCTATATAGGGGATAATGCTATATTAATGGGAGAGGAGGTAGCGCACCTATATGAATAGTATATATGATATAAGTTTGTATTTCAACTGACGTAATCTATATATCACCGAAAATGATAATATTTATATTAAAAAATTTATTATTTACACTTTCTTAAGTATGTTTTTATTAATTTAAACCAATAATGCATAAAGATTAAATTTTCTAACAATGAACAATATACGTATAAAAAATATATATATTAATAATAATTATATATATATTAAAATATAAAATATATAATATTATATATTATATATATATATATATATATATATATATAATATATATATATATATATTATTATATATTAATATATAAATATATCATATAATCATAATATATTATATATATATACTAAGTAGAAGCACTTACATATTCGCTTCCTCTGTTTTGTCCTCTTGAAGATAAAGTTTCTGGATGCAAGTCATCCAATGCTTCGATTGAGAACAAACTCTTTAGAGTTACGGAGGGAACAGTGTGGAATCAGCTACATAATCTTAAAGAAAATTAGAAAAAAATTTACTTTATTAATTCTCTCTCTCTCTCTCTTCTCTCTCTCTCTCTCTTCTTCTCCTCTCTCTCATCTCTCTCTCTCTCTCTACTCTCTCTCTCTCTCTCTCTCTCTCTCTCTCTGCTCTCTTCTCTCCTCTCTCTCTCTCTCTCTCTCTCTCTCTCTCTCTCTCTCTTGTTTAACTATCATATATAATTGTCATTTATATACTAATGTTTTACCTCATTCTTAGTTGACGGAATGACTGAGAAGGAAACATTTTGGTGTCTGGGATCTTCTCTGTTTATGTTTAAACTAAACTTGGCTGGAATACTGACGCCTTTCAGTGCTTCCACTGCAGCGATGGCAGACCTTGTGGTCCACGGCATTAGAACACGTACCGTTGTTATAGCTTTTGAAGCGAATCTTTTAAAATAAGGAAAAAAACAAAAAGTTAAGTCTAAAGCTAAATCTTATAAATACAAAACAATAAAGTCATTCGTTAGCTAGTTTATTATTTTTTTTTTAATTAAGAATAGCATTACATATTCAAAATCAGAAGGGGCATCAAAAAACAACAAACACACTGAGTCTTTACCTGTAATTTGTTTTAACATCGTATCTTATTTGTTTTGCTCGTACAAGCTGATCAAGGCTTTTGACTTTCTTTCCATCGGCTGTGAAGGACAGATCGCTAAGTGGTCCTCCAGTGAAAGTAGGAAGGGTAAACTAGAAAAAAATAATTAAGATATTCATAATAATGTAAAAAGTCTTCTTACACAAATCAGAAAAATACAAAATTGAACCTTATATATATAAGTTATAAAAATGTAAATTTTACAGTACTGATTTTGTAGGTTATGACATATTTTTACCTTTCAAATGATATTCAAAATTTAAAAAGAAATTCTTTGCATAGAACTTACTCTTGTTATTAAAGGAATTCCAAGCTCTGATGGAACAGAAAGAGAAACGATGGCGGGATTGATGAATTTAGAGTAGCTTACAGTGTCGTACTGAAGTTCTTTAAGTAATTGCGATCCATCTTCAAAAAGAAAGAATCGATTAAAATTTATTAGTTCAATATGATTTCATAAAATAATTATTTAATTTTTTGTGGATAAAATTAAACCAAACACTTAAATCATTTTAGATGAAACTTTTACCATTCATAAATCAAGTTGCATATAAGCTTAATAACCACATTACTTATTGTAATAATAGCAATTACCTTTGCCGAATGCTTTGGACAGTGCATCTCTATTCAGTGGAAGTAGTACTTCAATGTCATCAAACATACTGAAGTAGTAAGTAGCCGCACCATTAGAAGGTGAATCTGAATGCCTCTTAGTCATCCTTGCCTGCAGAAGAGTATGTAAAACAAATTGATTAATAATGTAGCAGCAAAAATTAAATATGTTTATTCTAATTACCAAAAACTTTTTAATTTCTTTTAAGAAAGTTCTAGAGGAAAAAATTTTAATGGTTCACAAAATCCCAACCGGAGGAAAAATATAAACCTAAGCGTTAACCAGCTCAAATACCGATATGATCCAACACAAAGCGTTTGAAAGTACTTTATCTTATAAATTGAGGAAAACTTGGGAAAAAAGAATGATAGAATGCCCGAAAGAATGAGAGTAGCAGTCAAGGTTGGGATCTGGGATTTGAAAAGAGACAATTTGTACGAACTTTCCTTTAAGAAAAAGGATGAGGCTCAAGACTTCAGACTTCAGAATGACTGTGTTCGGACCCAAGTGCTTATGTATTACTTATTCTCATTATCATTATTATTATTATTATTATATTAATATTATATATAATATAATTATAATAATAGCTATTATATATTATTATTATTATATTATTATTAATATATGATAATATATATTATTTCTATATTATTATTATTATTTTTTATGTATTATTATATTATTTAATATATATTATATTATAATTATATTATTAATTATTATAATATTATTATTCAAATATATTATTATATTATATATTAATATATTTATGATTATAATATTTATATATTATTAATAAATTATATTATTATTATAATTATTATATTATTATTATTATTTATTATTATTATTATTATTATTTATATTTTACCTGCACGTCTTGAATAGCTAGTTGAGTTCTTCTTTTATGAGATGGTTTCGAATCAGTTCTAAAACCTTGCGTCATTGCCCCAATCGATTTTCGAAGAAGAGAATACAAGTCACGTTCGTCATATGTAAGAGAGCTCTGCAAACATTTAACAAAGATTTTTTAAGTTACTATAAACATAATAAATCACTTATTGACATTAACCTAAAAGCGGCTACACACAATCGGTATTTCGCCGAACGATGAATCATCCTTTGATGCGTTATTTTACCGTTAAGTTATGGAAAATATTCGGTGTATACAAAACTAAACCTAAATATCAAACATTCGTCAAACCTAACCCATTGATAACATTTGGTGCTTGACTATTCGTCTTAAAAAAAAAAAGTTTGTTGAAAAGTTCGGCAAATATCGCAACGTGTGTGTAGCTACCTTTAAATTAAAATACATAAGTATTTAAAAAAAAAAAGAAAATGGTTAATTGCTATTTGTAAATGTGGTTCATCTGAACTATCGTCTTAGGCTTACCTGAGCTACAGAGAAACGATAACCTCCGAAAGAGTTGATGAGAAGAGCAAGAACCTGTCTTTCAGCGCTGTCAGAATACCTTCCAGCTCTCAAAGATGAGACATCAAAATCTGTTACAAGCTGCATACAAAATATATTATTATTATTATTATTATTATTATTATTATTATTATTATTATTATTATTATTATTATTATTATATTATATTATTATTATTATATTATTATTATTATTATTATTATTATTATTATTATTATTATTTAATTATTATTATTATTATTATTATTATTATTATTATTATTATTATTATTATTATTATAAATTATTATTATTATTATTATTATTATTATTATTATTATTATTATTATTATTATTATTATTATCATCATTATTATTTTTATAAATACACCCCCTCCTAGATTAGGGCCCTGCCAGTGTGTTGTTTATCTATAAAATAATAATAATAAAATAATAATAATAATAATAATAAATAAAAAAAATAATTAAAGAATATAATAATATTATAAAAATAAATATAATATTATTATTATATTATTAATTCATATTTATTTTATTTATTATTATAATTATATATTTGTATTATATATTATTAAAAATATTAATATTAAATAAAAAATTACATTATAATATTATTATATAATTTATTATTTAACATTTATTATTATATAATTTATTATTATATATTAGTTGTTATTATTATTATTATAGGTATATTATTATTATTATTATATTATTATTATTTTATAAAAATATAATATAAAAATAATAATAATAATAATAATAATAATAATAATAATAATAATAATAATAATAATAAAAATAAAAATAAAAATAAAAATAAAAATAAAAATAAAAATAAAAATAATAACAATAACAATAACAATAACAATAACAATAACAATAACAATAACAATAACAATAACAATAACAATAACAATAACAATAACAATAACAATAACAATAATAATAATAATAATAATAATAATAATAATAATAATAATAATAATAATAATAATAATAATAATAATAATAATAATAATAATAATAATAATAATAATAATAATAAAAGTTAATTAGTTATATAGCAAAGAGGGAAAAAACTCTCACTCACATCCAGTTTTGTATCGTAAATAGCCAAAAGTCTTGAGTATGAATATCTAGACGAGGGTGCATATGGTTTCGTAAGAGGAAGGAAGAAACGGGCAACCTGGGCTCTGCAATCGAGTAAATTTAACTGGATTAGGTGGAATATATACAAATGTTACATTTTCTCCGGTGATAAAAATGTATCTCATCAACTAATTAGCAGGCACAACATAGTCTTTCATAAGCATACTAGTACTCTCTCTCTCTCTCTCTCTCTCTCTCTCTCTCTCTCTCTCTCTCTCTCTCTCTCTCTCTCTCTCTCTCTCTCTCTCTCTCTCTCTCTCTCTCTCTCTCTCTCTCTCTCTCTCTCTCTCTCTCTCTCTCTCTCTCTCTCTCTCTCTCTCTCTCTCTCTCTCTCTCTCTCTCAGTTAGTTGGTCTTACTGTTCTTTCACTTCGCTTATTGAGCTCTCTGGTTTAAATTAAAGAAATATTCATCCATGTATGGTATTACGTCTTAATCAAATGGGAATCACATACCAGTGCTACTATATATGGATTGATAACTTGAAGAAATTATTCATGAATAACATATATTTGGTACTTTGTTTGATACAATTGAGACCACTTACCGCTGCTACTTTATATGTATTAGTTATTTTAGAAGAATATAGGAATCGTTTTCTATACAGTGATATGTTTACTTCAATGGAGAACCTTAAATCACTATCACTGTATATATCTTCATTCAAGTTGCATTCTTCTTTGTGATTCATACTTCCTTCAAAGTTGCAGCAGAGAAACGAACATCAAGCTTCATACATGCCTACCGAACTTCCTCATTCAGTTTTGATTCGATTTCAATGAAGACCAATTCATCTCCTTAGCAACAGAAACAGAAGTTTCTTTTAGTGTATAATAGCTCCACTTTTAAGGCGCGAAGTATTATGTAGTGAGCATATAATTGTTAAATAAAGAAAAAGTTTAACATAAAGAGTGTTTAAAAAAGAAAAAAAAATAATTATACTATAACATTTTTAAATTATAATATTTCATTTCATAATTTATTAATTAAATCATAAATTAGTATTTATAATCTTTATTATATATAATTTTCATCCCACAGACATGATTTGAAACAAATTTTTTATACATATATTTTTAATCTTAAAAATTATTTCAACCGTTGCTATTTGCAACGAAAGTTTTATATGTATCCTTATGTAATTTTTAATAAAAAGTGAAACTTAAATAACGATTCTTCTAAAACAAAAGTTCATTCCAGACAAGAAAGCCGAAGATGGAAAAGACAAAAAATCAAAACAGAAAAATTCAAGAAGAGGACGGAGACGAACCACATAACTGGTCACCTATGGAAAAGAAACAGGTAAACAACAGCACAAGAACAGACAGAAGATAAAACATCCAGCACCAACATGAAACCCACAAATGCTTTTTTTAAAACCATCAATTAAGAACTAACATCCTATATAGTGAGAAAATTAGAAAGAAACCCCACCAACCCCCCAAAAAATAGGAGAAACACATCCACTAATATATATATATATATATATATATATATATATATATATATATATATATATATATATATATATATAATATATATATATCTATTTATATATATATATATATATATATATATATATATATAACCAAGTGGTAAAAGGTCTTAGGCCTACATTGCTCTCAACAGAGTTAAGGGAATACGAAATCTTTAATCTGATTAATGGCCGACATGTTCCAGCTTAAATTTTTGTCATAGGAATTGGGGTAATTGAAGAAGGATGGAGATTCCAAACTTTACTTTAGAGTATAAGTTAGTATGATAATAGGGGTTAAGTATTATGTTAAAAAGAATTTCAGAGAATGGGTAAAACTATAGAAAAACTAGTAGAATTATCTTTGAAGTTTTGTTCTTCCGATGAACATAACAAGAGTTTATCTCCGCGAAATAAATAAGAGTAAACCGACGTGAAAGAGGTTGGAAGTATCAGTGAGAATTGGAAAGGTTAATAAACTGAAAATTTTTACATTCCACTGTTTCAGAAAAAGTTCTATTCATGGAACAAACTCATATATGCGGTACATACCATACGTGGACGAAAACACCAGAATATAGAGCTAGCAACCGTGTTGTTTCGTAACTCCGGTTCTGGTTCCCGGTTCCGACAACGCAACCCAGGTTGCAAGGATTATACACCAACCTCTACCCATGGAAGCAGGTTGCTGTGGATGAGATTCCCCGTTCAGCTGGTCGAATTAACTAGGTCTGCCTATTTTCATTTTCTACCATTTCTCTTTATTTGAAGATGCCGGTGACACTGAACCAATAGGTATACTTTGCACTCGTAAAAATTAAATAAAAAAATGTTCCTCCAAAATTTAACCCACCTCCAATCACACATAGCTTTCGTCATATGAAATCCCTGTCTATCAATGCTGCCATCAACAAAAGCCATATCGCAACACAAATTAAAATAATGCAAATAAACAATAACAAACTTCTTCAATAACTTCAGCAACTCGCATTCCTTATAAAAAAAAAGTGCAATACACCTGTAAGCACTCACAAATCATCATTCCATGGATATGACTCACTATACATAAACCAACGTTCAGCTATTCACACTCCTAATACCTTAATTGTAATCGACACTCGCAACAACATCACAGACAACATTACGAACCTTATAAAATCCTCCATCATAAGTTTCCCGTATTTAAAAAACTCAAAAACAACTCTCCCACACCAGTAATATATATTTACCTCACCCTACCCATACATTGTCTCCTTTCAATTATACCTCAGGCTTATCACTCCTAAATATATTCACTAATCTAATCATAGGTGGAGACTTCATCTTCCATCACACAGTCTGATTTCATGACTACCTGACAGACAACAGAGGATTACATACACTCATCGAACTCGAAAATTTAAACGTTTTAATTACAAAAATCTCTTCAAGTTTAACAGTTGGCCCCACCTTTTTAATATTATCATCTAAAACAAATACTGTAAGCTGGACTAACTTCACACTCTGCCTAGAAACACGACTGCTACATAACAAAATAACAAACACCAATTAGCTTAGTCATTAACATCTTTATCATAAAATACAAAAAGAATTCCTAAAGGATGTAGGAGAATTTGCAACCCGTACCTAACGCAAGAAATCTGCTAGCTAAACAAGAAAAGAAACTATCTAAGACGATACGCAATCCATACAACAAAACTAACAACAACAAATGCAAAACCTTAACATCAATATAACAAATTGACACACCATAAGTTAAGAAAATTCAAAGAATACCTACGAAAATATTGAACAGGAAATTCATCAATTAAAACATGACAGTTCATCAATAAATTTCACAACTCCCAAAACATCTTCAAAATAAAATGGAACCCAAAAAGAAGAAAAAATATTCTCCCCACCCTTGAACGACAATATACTAACTCACCACTCTTTGAACTTCTAATATAATTGACATCTCAACAACTAGTCAAGTCATCTAAGACTGACCCGTTTCAAATACTAAAGACTCAGGAAACACCTCAAACATCTATCTAAAATACAAGAGCAACTGCTATCAATTATGTAACTGAAATATTTCATGTATCATGGGAGCTCAACTTTACCCCACAAATATGAAAGAAAATGATATTTATACCAAAGCAATAACCACGAAAGAACCAAGCCTGCAGTCCTTATACCGCTTGATCTTCATTCTTTCCATACTTCTATAAAAACGTCTATAAAAACTTCTATAAAAACTATATAAACTTCTATAAAACTCATTCTATCAACAATGCATCTCTTTAGAAATTACACTCAACTACCACCGTTTAAACTACATTCTTTCAAACCATTATTAAAGGACTAAAAATCACCCTTCCAACGAGTCATACTCACAGCCATTGGTATATATATATAAAACCTTTTAAACCTTCCCGGACACATAGAACCTTATACAAAAAATCTTAAACACCCACCATGCCCAACAATTACCAAAGAGTTGATTTCCAAATTTTTATCAGATTGCATAACAAAATTATTTATTAAAATCCACCACTAAAATAAGTCAAACTAAAAAAAAAAGTTATTTTATCCTATCTCCTCTTCAACCTCTCACAGCTGACGTAACATGATAAGGGCATATCCGTCATCTCACAATGCCCATATTAACTACAGCCACCTCACCCACTCAGAAGTACTTTAAAAACTGGAAAATTGGTTTATTTCCAACAGAATGTTAGCCTATCCAGAAAATTCTTCAATCATCCAAATAATCATTGACAGACACTAGCCATTCTTTTATCCACAGGAAAAACTAAACGATATCAAAATTCCCTTAAAAACACATTCCCAGATACATAGTTTCCCATACGATAAAAATTTCATCTTCTCATAATAACCTTAGCATGCAGAGTTTTTTTAAATATGTACTAAACTAAGTATTCCCAACAAGATACCCTACCACAGCATTCTCAACCAAAGAGAAAACTTCAAAAAAATTTAAAACTCTGCACTTCGAATAATAACGATTGCACCAAAACCACCCAAATTTCAGCAGTTGCACAAAAAAAGCATAAACTCTATCGTTAGGATATGCTAGCCAAACTGTTTTACTCCAATACACTAAAGTAACTAAAACATTTGCATCCTTGCTCCAGCAGTTTATATGACCAAACAAGGTACCATGTAAGGTCCTCACCCTCATCACCTGCTCTCTCTAATACACCAACTTTTTCAACAACAATCCTTTCCCTCGGTCTCCCCCTTCCTCTCCTTCGTATCCCTCCGCCTCCCAAACTCTCATAACCACCCTCTGTTTCCTCTTCTCTACCATATGTCCAAAACATCTTAACATTCCCTTCTCGGCTCTTCTCACCAAACCATTTTTCAATCACATCTCTCTCTTATCACCCTATTTCTAATCCTCTCTGCTTTTACGACCCCACTACCGCTCTCCAACCATTCATCTAAACACTCGCAGCTTTTCTGGACCTAGCATTAACCATGTTTCAACCATATAGTACGCTGGGACCTTTTTTTCACATAGCTTATCTTTAAGTTTATGTGATAAATCCCCCTTCTACATATATATATATATATATATATAATATATATATAACTATATTATATTATTTAATAGTATATATATATATATATATATATATATATGTATATAATATGGTGAGTTACAACACTTCGATTTAGGACAGCAATTGTAGGCAATTGTTAACAAAATATGAGGCACAAATATAAACATTATTATATATATAGATTATATATATTATATATAATAATAAATTTACTTTATACGTATATATAGATATATATGTTTATTTTATTTTATAGTATTATTATTTATGTTTTGATATATATATATAGCGCATTTTTTTTCTGACAGATCTTCTTCCCGTGTTTGGTGCAGATCTTAAAAGTGTGGTGACCTTTCCGAACTGTCCTTATGCCAAAGGATAGATTTGGTTTTTGATTGTAAACTAAATAGAGTATGGGGGTATATATATAGGTATATATTATTATATATATAGTATATAGGGTACTATATTAGTTATACTATATATATATATATATATACTATAGTTATAGTTATGTATATTTAGTATATATATATATTTTATTAACTTTACATATATAAGTAAGTTGTCTTTCGAGAAAGGAGAATTGGAGAAAGATTTTTTATTTATCTTTCTAACCAAGGAAAGAAAGTGATGTCTCCGTCTCTCCTCTCTCTCCTCTTCTCTCTGCGATTTTTCTCATATATATACTTTATATATTATTATAGTATTATAGTTCTTATAGTTATATATATATATATATATAGTAGTATTTATATAATATAATATATAGTATATATTTTAGATATATATATACTATAATATAATATACTATATAAGTCTTTTGTCTACCTAATTAACGTTATTCCGACGTGCTTAATAGCCCACTCATTAGGGAAACCTAGAATCCTATATGGATTCTTGAGGCCGACCAGTAGACCTAATCCTAAGTGATCTGGTTAGCACGAAGTATGGGACAACTGTTGAATTGTTGGTAGCGCCAAGGAAATAATTGTTTATGTTTTTTGTTAGGTCATACGTACGCCTAGCCTACTGATTATGAGAATATTTAAAGCATGTGAAGATAAAATAAATGAATGATATTTATTAATTTATAATATTAATATTATATATATACTATTATATTATATAATATAATATATATATATAGTATATATATATATATATATATATATAATATACTTAATCTATTAAAAACTTGTTATTAAAAAGGCAGCGAGAGTTATAAAAAATACCCTTCAGACACGTTGTTTAAATCGCTTCGACAATTACTTTTAGTCAGCTGGAAATAAATATTGAAATATTTCATTATAATAACTTGCCTATCACAAACACAAGTTTTAGACTCTAAAATTAACATAATAGATTATGAATGCTAGTAAACGTTTTTTTATCAGAAAGTATACAATGTAAATCTAACAATTCATATTTTCAATAAATGAGTCAATAAGAACTGCTTCGAAACTGTCCGAATAATGTGTCTTACACTTTTAATAAAAAGTTATATAAAGATCTGTTTGGCAACTTTGAGTTAAGTCAAGTCTGTGCAGTCTATTATATTAAGCATATATATATATATATATATATATATATATATATTATACTATTAATATATTATATATTATATATATATATATATATATATATAATATATATATATAAATTTATATATAAATATTTATATTATATATAATATATATATATATATATATATATATATAATATATAATATATATATATATATATTATATATATATATATATATAAACTTATATTATATATATATAGTATATATATATTATAAAGTAACTCATATGACTTTTTTTTGGTTAAACCACTTTTAGGTTAGTTCAGATTAGTTAGGTATAGGGTTAGATAGGTCATTTTTATCTCCAAATGTTATTAATAAAAACAATAACAATAATAATAATAGAAATGATAATAATAATAATGATAATTGATGATCTTAAGTGAACAATCTT
Organism: Trachelipus rathkii; assembly: GCA_015478945.1. Classification (NCBI taxonomy): domain Eukaryota; kingdom Metazoa; phylum Arthropoda; class Malacostraca; order Isopoda; family Trachelipodidae; genus Trachelipus; species Trachelipus rathkii. The sequence continues at coordinate 50,333 of JABUQX010014954.1, forward strand.
GTACTTTGTTCCACTCACACAACCTCTATTATATGCTACTAATCTAATCTATAATTTAATACTCTTCTCTAAAATAGATTAACGTCAAATTTACATGATTATTTTCCTGATAAAACCTTCTTCTGAGATAAGATGTATAATCTACGGCAGA
>JABUQX010014955.1:0-22905 GCA_015478945.1 Trachelipus rathkii
ATGTAGATTTCAATTTGTATATGGATAGGGTATGAAAAGACTTCGAGTGGGATGGCAAGGAGAATGTGTTTAGAAATGATGGAGAATGGAGAATGGAGATGGGAGGGTGCCCTACCTATTTATGCGGATGATTTGGTTCTGTGTGGTGAATCTGAATAAGAAGTTTGAGAAGATTGGTAGAGAGATTTGGGCAGGGTATAAAAGGAGGGGTTTGGAAAGTAAACGTAGATAGAGTAAGGTTATTGGTTGTGAGTGAGACAGTCCTCAGTGTGAAGTTATGTTAGATGGTGAGCAGCTGGAACAAAGTGTCTGAGTTTAAATATTTAGGGTAATGTTGGATGAAAAGGGAACGATGATGCAGAGTGTAGTAAGAAAGTTGTGAAATGCAGGAAGGTTCTGGTGCAATTAAATCGTTGGAATGTAAAGGGACTAAGTCTTGATGCGCTAGGGTCTTACATAGAGGGTATGTTGTTACCTGGGTTATTGTATGGTAGTGAGACTATGGTCTGGAATAAGAAGTATAGATCTAAAGTTCAATGTGTTCAGATGGACAATCTTAGGGGGCGTGCTAGGTGTGAGAAGAATTAATAAAATAGGAATGAACGTATTAGAGAGTTGTGTGGTGTGAAGAAAGGGGTAAATGAGAGAATAAATGAAAGTAATGTTGAGTGGGTTTGGTCATGTGGAAAGGATGAATGATAGTCGGTTGGTTAAGCGTGATGTATAGTGGTGAGTGTTTGGGAACCGACCGGCTGGGAGACCGAAGAGAAAGTGGATTGAGTCGGTGAAACGAATGTCTGAGAGAGAAATGTGAGTTTTGGCAGAAGTGAGAAGAAAGGTGCAGGAATGGCGGGGTTTTTTATGGGGTCATGGTTGTGGCCCACCTGGGCCAAAGGGATGACCCTTACATTGACGATTTATGCATAGTGGAGGGTCCGTCGCGGTCCCCATGAAGCTTTTAGGGTGGATTTTCTGTCTGTGACAGTCTTTCACTAATTAATGGTACATAGAGGGGCGTAAGGCTGGGCTTTCTTTCAACTTTGTCATATCCTCCTACTGCTTTTCTTTTCCCAGATGCTTGTAGCGCTCCTTACTCCCAATCTTGGGAAAATAAGTTAGGTGTATTATAAAGACAAGATATATATATATATATATATATATATATATTATATATATATATATATATATATATATATTATATATATATATATTATAGTAATATATATCTTTCTTTCTTTCTTTCTTTAATCTTCCTTTTTTCCTCAGAGTGGGAGTAAGGTGCGCTACAAAGCATCGGAAGAAGAAAAGCAGTAGGAGAATATGACAGAATGTCGAAAAGAAAGCCTGCTTTACCGCCCCTCTGTAGCCATTTAATTAGTGATAAACTCGTCACAGACAGAAAATCCACCCCTAGAGCTTCATGGGACGCGACGGACCTTCACTATGGTAATCGTCAATGTAAGGGTTCATCCCTTGTCCAGGTGGGCCACAACCATGCCACCATACAAAACCCCGCCATTCCTCTCCTATCATGCACGCTTTATTCTCGCCTCTGCCAAACTCACATTTCTCTCCTTCAGACATTATGTTCACTCGATCTCAATCCCACTTTCTCTTCGGTCTCCCAGCCGGTCGGTTTCCAACACACTCCCCACTATACGTCCGCTTAACCAACCGACTATCATTCATCCTTTCCATATGACCCAAACCATCTCTACATACTTTCAATTTATTCTCTCATTTACCCCTTTCTTCACACCACAAAACTCTCTAATAAGTTCATTTCTCATTTTATTAATTCTTCTCACACCTAGCATGCCCCTAAGATTGTCCATCTGAAGCACATTGAACTTTAAATCTATATTTCTTATTTCAGACAATAGTCTCACTACCAAACAATACCACACAGGTAACAACATACCTCCATGTAAAACCTATGCGCACTCAAGACTTAGTCCCTTTACATTCACCAACGATTTAATTGCACCAGCAACCTTCCTGCCATGTGTTATGTCTCCTTGGTTATTCAATTTGTATATGAATGGGGTTATGATAGAATTCGAGGTGGGGATGGCAGGAAATTGTGTTAGAATGATGGAGAATGGAGATGAGTAGAGGGTGCCCTACCTATTATATGCTTATGATTTGGTTCTGTGTGGCGAATCTGAAGAGAGTTTGAGAGGATTGGTAGAGAGATTTGGCAGGGTATGTAAAAGGAGGGCTTTGAAAGTAAACGTAGATAAGAGTAAGGTTATGGTTGTGAGTGAGGCAGTCCTCATGTGAAGTTATGTTAGATGGGTGAGCAGCTGGAGCAAGTGTCTGAGTTTAAATATTTAAGGTATGTGTTGGATGAAAAGGGAATGGATGATGCAGAGTGTAGTAGGAAAGTTGTGAATATATATATATATTATATATATATATATATGATATATATATATTATATATGATATATATATAGAAATCTTTTTTTTCTATTATTTTTCTCTATATATATATATATATATATATATATAATAGGGTGGGGTGGTAGGAAATGGTGTTAGAATGATGAGAAATGGAAAATGAGTGGAGGTACCCCTACCTATTATATCCGGATGATTTGGTTCTTTGTGGCGAATCTGAAGAGAGTTTTGAGAAGATTGGTAGAGATTTGGCAGGGTTGTGTAAAAGGAGGGGTTTGAAAGTAAACGTAGATAAAAGTAAGGGTATGGTTTGTGAGTGGGGATAGCCCTCAGTGTGAAGTTTATGTTAAGATGGTGACAGCTGGAAACAGTGTTCCGCTGAGTTAAAATTAGGGTATGTGTTAATGAGAAGGGAACGGATGATTGCAGATGTAGTAAGGAAAGTTGTGAATGGCAGAAGGTGGTGTGCAATTAAATCGTTGGTGATGTAAAAGGACTAAGTCTGGAGTGCGCTGGGTCTTGCATGAGGGTATATTGTTACCTGTTTAATGGTAAGTAGGTAGAATATGGTTGGGATAAGAAGTAGAGATCTAAAGTTCTAATGTGGTTCAGATGGACAATCTTAGGGGCATGCTAGGTTTGAGAAGAATTGATAAAATGAAGAATGAACGCATTAGAGAGTTGTGTGGTGTGAAGAAAGGGGTAAATGAGAGAATAAATGAAAGTATGTTGAGATGGTTTGATTATGTGGAAAGGATGAATGATAGTGGTTGGTTAACGTGTATTAGTGGCGAGTGTTGTTGGGGAACCGACGCGCTGGGAGACCGAAGAAAAAGTTGATTGAGTCAGTGAACGAATGTCTGAAGGAGAGAAATGTGAGTTTGGCAGAGGCGAGAATAAATGTGCATAATAGGAGTGAATGGCGGGGTTTTGTATGGGGGAATGGTTGTGGCCCACATGGGCCAAGGGATGAACCCTTACATTGACGATCTACCATAGTGAGGGTCCGTCGCGGTCCCGTTGTTGTGGTTTTGAGGCCACAAACTACTCTTTATGGTCGTGGGTCCTGGAAAGAAAACCAAAGAACAAAACAAACAGTAATAAATAAACACAATAAAACTCAGGAAAAAAAATCAAACATAAAAACAAAAGCAGCCAAAAAAAAATTTATTTAAAAAATACTTTCCACGGCAAGGTGAACGGTCAACGCACCCCCTCACCACAACAAGGTGAACCGCAACCGCACCGAAATCGCTTACCAGCAAACCCTGCACCGCCTAAAATTATATTAGCAGATACCAATGAACATCCGCGCGAATGTTCATTGAAATCCCCTAAACCTTAAATCTATAAAAAAAATTAACCATAAAATATATAGCCTTAATACTTATAAACTCTATAATGCGTCAAACAGTTCTCTAATAGTACTCCTTCTTAATTCTCTTACACAATTCTCAATTCCAGTAATACTCCTTCTTACTTCTCCAACCAGTTCTCCAAAACTAATCTTTCCTTTCCTCCTTTGACAAGTCTACACAATCTTAAATCTTATCTTTGTTCCAGAAATTGTCTTGCAAGCAATTTAGTCAATCTCTCTCCTTCTACTCTCTTTTCAGATTTCCTTTACCTATTTCACTCTATAACCAAGCTTCTCTATTTTAATCTTTCCTCTTTTCCTCTTCAGTCATTAAATCAATCAATCAATCTTCTTATTATCTGGTATTCTGCTGTGATTGCCGAATAAGCTTAAAAAAAACTGCGGAGTTTCAAAAATAATGACTTTAATAACTAATAATATAATTGTCATGAATTAAAATACTAAATATTAATAAATATGAATGAAATTGAAATAATAATAATATAAGAATTACTAAACAAAAAATAAATAAATGAATTAAAGTATGAATTAACAAACATCAATATATTAAATAAATATGAAATTAAATAATAATAAAATAAGAAATATAACCCTACCACAGCAAGGTGCTTACCTGGGTGGTTGACCCAGTTTTTTTTCTATGGACAACCTCTGAATCAATCTGCACCCTTTACGTCTACGACCCTTCAATCAGCGAATTCAGACTAAAAAAAGGAAAAAACAATTTTATACAACCAAATACAACATTCATCCAAACCAAATCATTCACCACTAACATTTATAATTACCTCATCAACAATGAAAGACAGTCGCTGGCTGAATCGAACCTCTGGCCGCTGAACACAAGTAACTTCACGAACCTCAGAACCAAAACTTCACCAAGAGAATCCAGACTCAAACTAAAAAAACATTAACCCCTCAATCAATCATAAAAATAATAATAAATAACAATAAAAATTTATAATATAAAAATAATAAATAATGATAATAATAATAATAGTAAATAATGTTATAATTACCTGTTACACATGAATCGTCGGAAAAGTTAGTCGTTAACTTTTTCTCTTTTTTTTTTTTAAAAAAAAAATTAAAAAAAAATATAAAGTCTATTGTCTCTTTCATTTTCGCTAAAAAAATATATTAATAATGAATATGCATATAAAAAAATCACTCGTTAATTAAATTATAATTTATAAAAACACAAAGAAAACTTTCACTGCACATCCATGTAACTCCTTGTTGGTGGACGTTCACGAAGCAAACCCTAAAAAAAATAAAACTGGTAAATTATGAGACAAAAAACAAAAACAAAAAAATCCTAAATTCAAAATTACCACACCGTGAAGGTATAGGGAGGATTTTCTGTCTGTGACGAGTTCTCACTAATTAATGGTACAGAGGGAGCGGTAAGGCTGGGCTTTCTTTTCGACTTTTATCATATTCTTCTACTGCTTTTCTTTTCCGATGCATGACACGCACCTTACCCCCAGTCTTGGGGAAAAGAGGGAGATGAAGAGAGCGAAGAAGATATAATATATATATATATCACTATATATATATATATATTATAATATATATTAATATATATATATATATATAGTGACATATATATATATATAAATATATATATATATATATATATAAGTATATAGATATAAGAGCAGAATTAGTCTAATATAGTTAGGGTAATAGCGGTTTATAGTATATATTAGTTATATATATATATATATATCATATATATAGTAGATATATATTATATATATATATATATATATATATATATTTAAAAATAATAATTCTTGTATTTGGACAAAGTTATGCAAAAAAGAACCAACCCAAATTTTAATGTTGATTTTAGGGATGATTTCCTTGTTGCCTACATAAGATCATTATTTTTATTTTTATTTATTTATTTATTTTTTTTGCAGTGATTACCGTGAGTACCATACTGACACAACTGTGTAATTCGTTGTCACCGTACCTGAAGACAAAGTAGAACAAAATCGAAACCGAAAATCCTTTCAAAGTGTTCAAGTTGCAGTCCACCGATGTCTTTGTCCACTATGGTTAGTTTGTGTTTGTTTCTTTGTTTACCTACTTGAAATCGGCTTGGAAATTTGAATTCTTAACTGGAAACAGTTTTCAAACTTTTTAAATTTAAATTCTACCCTTTATATATATATATATATATATATATATATATAATATAATAATATTATATATATATATATATATATATATATATATATATTGATATATATATATATATTATAATATATATAGATATAATATTATATTATATATATATATATAATATAATATATATAATGATATATATATATATAAGTATTTATATCACCCTTGGTTTTTTTTAATCAAACGATGTACTAAATAAAACTTTTATTTAATTATTGCACATATTACTGTTTTTGAATTAAAAATCAAAATTTTTCAAATAAAAGTCACTGTATTTAAAACTAGTGAAAAACATTTTCTCTTATTAATTGGATCAGTAACATAACACGTAGGGGGGTAAAGAAAACTAAACATGAAATGAACAAAAACTTTTCAATTCCATTCGGGAACCTCTTCAGTTGTCTTAGTATACTAATACAACTGAAGAGGTTCCGAATGGAACGAAAGCTTTCGTCAATTTCATGTTTATTTCTACGTGTTATGTACATATTCAATTTAATAAGAGAAAAATGTTCTTGTAGGTTTAAAAACCAGTGACTTTTATTTGAAAAATTGATTTTTAATTCAAAAACAGTAATATAAGCAATAATAAATAAAAGTTTTAATTAGTACATCGTTGATTAAAAAAAACCAAGGGTGATATAAATACTTTATTACTATAAAAAGTACGCAAAAAAAGTATATAATACATTAATATATATATATATATATATATATATATAATATATATATATATTATATATATATATATATATAAATATAATATAATATATAATAATATATATATATAATTATATATATATATATATATATATATATATATATATATATATATATATATATATATATATATATATATATATATATATATATATATATATATATAAAATATAAATATATATATATATATATATATATATATATATATATATATATATATATAATATATATATATCTGTATATATATTTATATATAATTTGTATATATAATTATATATATATATATATATATATATATATATATATATATATTTATATAATATATTATATATATTTTATATATATATCTATATATATATATATATATATATTAGTAACATGTACAGTTTCCCTTTTAAAAAGCTAACTATAAATTAAATAAATTGTAATTGATACTTAAAGAAGTCTATTGTAGTTAACATGTTAGTTGGTTGCTAGTTTCCTAATTGTCTCTTTAGTAGTTGAAAAAATGTCTGATAAAAATATATAAAAGCAGTGTTAAAATAATGACAATATTAATAATTAAAACAATAATAATAATAATAATAATAATAATAATAATAATAATAATAATAATAATAATAATAATAATAATAATAATAGTAATAATGCAATTATTTTAATTTGTAAGGTTCTTTTTGATCATAATGGATGTGTGAAGAGATATGATACTGTCACGGAAATACTCAAAGAATTTTTCGAATTAAGACTTAAGTATTATGGTAAGAGGAAATCCTACCTAGTTGGTGTGCTTGAAGCAGAAGCAAACAAACTTTCAAACCAGGCCCGGTTCATCCTTGAAAAGTGCGACGGTCGTTTGACTATTGAAAATAAAAAAAAGAAAGAGATGATTTCAGAATTGCAGCGAAAAGGTTACGAAAGTGATCCAGTAAAAACTTGGAAGGCAGCTCATCATAAGGAAGCACTTTTGGTATGGACTATTTTGTTATTTGCTTTTTCACAAGATTGCCGCGTGTGTGTGTGTGTGTGTGTGTGTAAATGATTAAGCTATGTGTTTATAGTTTGGACCGACGATTTTCTTAACATTTATGATAGAATGTGTTGATATTTAGGTTTCCTTGATCAAACCAATCTACTTTATTAAACTTTCTCAGCGTATGTATGTATGTATTTACATCAAATATAATAGTTTTGAATGATCTGTATATTGTCTAGATAATGGTAATTTATGTTTTTAATTTTTATAACTTGTTTGTGATAAAGATATCAATAAAAAAGAAAAAATTCAAACGAATCCTGTCTATGTAGTAATAGTAGATGGATGAATTTCTGCTAATTATAATGACTTGACAGTTTGCTGTTCTTTTTATTAATTCTTGTTTATGTCTGTTGCTTAAGAATATTTAAACTGCATATTAATCGACGAATTTTTATTATCTTCTAATTTCTTTCGTAATTCCAATGAAGTTTTTTTTATTCAGTGTAATTCTCTTGTGAGCCACTCCTGCTCTTTCTTTCTCTCTTTACTCTTCAAATTAAAGAATTCTATTCTTCTAACACTTTCGAGTTTTTTTTTTTTTTTTTTTTTTTTTTTTGGCATAGCCCTATTCAAGGAGGGGAACTTCTCTAGGTAATTTCTACCTAGGATCCGAACTAGGATTCGAACCCACGACCTTGCCATGCGACTCCGTCGCTTCAGAGTCCTTTCACTTTTTCATCTCTTTTTAGTTTTCCTTGCAATTTTCAACTTTTTAGTCACTAATAACTAATGATTAGCCTCGAAGTTAGTAACTAGGCTTATATTTATAATTATTACACCTAATTATTCTATGACGAATTGATAGAACCAAAATATATTTCTTCAGTCACTTTAGGAATTTTGTCCCTCCAGGAAGAGAATATAAAGCCTACTTAAAGGCATAATTTTATAAGCAAAATTCCATTTTTACCTCGAAGACTTCCACTTTACTTGTGTAAATGTCATTAAAGTAAGTATGACATTTTGCTTATTAAAATTATGCTTATATATGTAAGCTTTAAATTCTCTTTAATGTATTTGTACAAATTTTTTTTTAAATAAATTTGATGTGCTGTTTTTATTCTAGAATTGTCTTTGTGGGACAAATGTTTTACTTTATTCAAATAGATTAATTATCATTTCTTTGTAATTTGTGTATAGTAAACATTTTTATTTTATTATTCACTTAAAATGGATTTATTATTATTTTATTATTATTATTTATTATTTATTATTATTATTATTATTATTATTATTATTATTATTATTATTATTATATTATAAATTATTTATTATTATTATTAATGAAGTTCCTTGTTTATCCTTTTCTATATCAACATGGTATGTTATTGCTTGTTACATATTGTAACAGTATAGTAATTTCTAAGTTTTATATTACTTGGCTAACATTTTTGTTTTAAGCTTTGTTTTATGTAAATTATATATTTTTTGTGTTTAATATTTATAATATGGTCATATCATACTTGCGTAGAGCAATGAGTTAGTTATATAGGTAGCTTAATAACTTATAGGCTAATGATCTATATCTGTGATAAATAGTTTGACCATGAAAATGTACTTAGATAGAGACATATAGCTAGTATTAAAAGCTTTTATCAATTTTTTTTAAAACTTCTTTAGGAAGAGGAAGAAAATTATGATTCTGATACTGAATCGGACGCACTCGATTACGATTATCTCTTAGGCATGACAATGTGGTCGTTGACTAAAGAGAGGAAAGATGAATTGCTGAAGAAGCGGGATCAGAAAAGACACGAGCTGGAGACACTGAAGGTCAAATCACCATCGGATTTATGGCTTGATGACTTAAATGACTTTTTGAAAGAGGTAATAATGACCATTTTTGTTGTTTTAATTCATTGTTTAAATCATAGTTCCGAATCATGTTAAAATGCAAAGTATATGTTAGCGACAATGCAGTTTCCTAACCTCTGAGCCTTGTGGAAAAGTGGAAAAGGATTAAATGGATTATGTTTGTCAATAATTTTTTTTTTTTTTTCTTTCTCTTCCGATGAGAAAAGGCTGAAGTCCCACATAATGTCCACTAATAGATGATATCTTAATTTTAATATTAAAAAAAAATTTATGCACTTATTCTAACTATATAAACGTCTATAATGGGTATTGTTTAAATGATTTCGGAAATTGGAATTTTTGTAATTGAAACTCTTTCCATGTAAAGTTGTGATAAAAGACAATTTTTGTGGCAGTTCCAGAGTTGTAGTATTTAATTTTAAAGAATCAGAGTTATAAAATTTTTTAATCCGTTGATTTTGAATTTGTTCTTTGACAGTCTTACTCAAATTCACAGTTCCATTTCTATTTTTCCGTGACTGTACTTTACAACAATCTCTTCTTTTCTTGTTACTTAGTTAAATTTATGTTCTGAAAGATTAAAATGTTGTAATTAAAATCTATTAGTGGTAGTAGTAAGGTTTATTATTATTTTTCAATACCCACAATATTAGACTGGGCCGAACCTTAAGACGGTTCATGTCGTTAATATTACCCTAATGCACATTTGATTTTTAGGTTTCCTTTACATTATATATATATATATATAATATATATATATATATAACACTACTGCTCATATATATATATATATATATATATATATATACTGCTATATATATATAACTGCTTTATATATATATATATATATATATATATATATATATATATATATATATATATATATATATTTAAAAGTGGTAGAGGATATGTGGATCAAATTTTTACTTTGAAACAAATGATGGAGAAAATGAGAGAGAAGAAGAATAAATTGTATTTAGGTTTTATGGATTTGCAACAGGCGTATGATAGGATTGATAGGGAAGCTCTATTGCAGGTGTTGATGGTAGGCTTCTGAATGGAATCAAAAGTATGTATGACGATACTGAAGCGTGTGCTAGAATAAATGGAGTTGAAAGTGATTGGTTTAACATTAATAGTAGAGATGTAAGCAGGGATGTATTATGTCTCCTTGATTATTCCATTTGTATTTGGATGGGGTTATGAAAGAATTAGAGGTGGGAGTGGCAAGGTAAGGTGTTAGAATGTTGGAGAATTGGGGAGAGTGGAGGGTGCCCTACCTATTATATACGGATGATTTGGTTTTGTGTGGAGAATCTGAAGAGTTTGAGAGGATTTGTAGAGGGGTTTGACAGGGTGTGAAAAGAAGGATTTTGAAAGTAAATGTAGGCAAGAATAAGGTTATGATTGTGAGTGAGGGGATTCCGCGGTATAAGTTATGTTAGATGGAGAGCAACTGGAACAAGTGTCTGAGTTTAAATATTTAGGATATATGTTTGATAAAAAGTGAACGGATGATGCAGAGTGTAGTAGGAAAGTTGTGAATTGTAGGAAGTGGCTGGCGAAATTAAATCCTTGGTGGATGTAAAGAGACTAAATCTTGAGTGCGCTAGGGTCTTACATGAGTGTATGTTGTTACCTGTGTTACTCTATGGTAGTGAAACTATGGTATGGAATAAGAGGTATAGATTTAAGGTACAATGTGTTCAGATGGGCAAAATTTTTTTTTTTTTTGCAAGCTTGCGTCAACGTTCTTGTTTATAAACAAAGGGTAGGCCTACGAGATTAGCTCACTCTTGGAAATTAAAGAAATTTAATTAATTGTCGTGTGCAGAAGAAGAGCGATGTGACGTCATTGCTTAAAATAATCGTGACGTCACAGTTTTTCAAAAAGCTTCCCCAGCCCACGAAAGAAAAAAATAAAAAAAGGATGAGTTATTTAAGAAATCATCTATGTCCGCAGGAATGCCACTATTATCTTACAGTAGGCGAGATTTTCTTTTGTAATTCTTTTTCAGATTTAATGAGACGCTTTTTATTATATGCTTTGTAAAAGATTAAAGGAAAAACAGGAAATTAAAAAAAAAGAATGTGATTGGTCAATATACTCTTTCTCTTCTGTCTTTGTTATTTTCCTTTGTATATTTTTATATATATTGTTCTATCATATATTCTCGCATCATAACAGTTTAAGATCTTATAGCATTTTAATACCATGATTATTAAATAAATTTTTGTGAAAAGTGGAAAATTAAATTGTATGGAACTTAGTATCTTTTGTGTAAAAAAAAAAATATTCAATGAGACCTCAGAATTTTTTAAGAAGAATATGATTATTTTTTTATAGATAAATCTCATGAAATACTTTTATATATAATTTTGAAGAAGTGCGTAACAAGTTTTAGTGGATTGCAAATTATTTCATTCAGGAAAGATTAAAAATATAGATTATTTTTCTTTGAAAGAAACTGAGTCTCTTTCGATTCCGCAACATTTTGTTTGTTGGGTCTTGCTTGAATTTTAACTTGTTCAGTTTGGTATGTTTTTCTTATTTCATTTTATTTCTTTATTAACAAGCTTGATAATGTGGAAGCAATTGAAAGAGAAGAAGCTATAATAGATCCTAAAAAACCATCCCACACTAAAATGATTGGAAAGAAGAGAAATAATGTAAATAAAATTTTAATTTTTGAATATATAATTTTTTTTTTTTGCCATACCATAAATTCCTTGTGCTTCCATATTTTTAAAATAATTTTTTTTTCAACAGTTTACGTTGGAAGTCTTACCATCGCCAAATGCTGAGAGAATCATTCCCGTGATTGATGCTGAATTGAAGAGAAAGGCAGAGAGAGCTGCAGCTCTCAAGGAAAAGAAGGTAACACAGAATTTAATTTTCACTTTTTTTATTATGCAAAGAATTAGCATTACTAGCTGCGTGACACTCCTGAAGGAGGAACTGATTTGCTGGATATCTTATACTAGAGTAGTTAGCGAACAAAGAGAAAGTGCTATGGGTTAAATATTTGAAGAGGAACATGATATCAATCTTGTAGTTTTAGAGAAAGAAAAAGGGAAAACTGAATATGCAAATAATAAAATGGCATTGTGAATTAGAACAAAGTTAAAATTTTAGAAGTAAGTGTTAAAAGGTAAATGTGGTGAAAAAGCGAATGCTTCAGAATTTGAGTTTGCAAAGTGATAATATTGTAGAAGGTGCGTGCAGGTATACAGGCTTCTACACCTTTTATCTTAACGAGTTTCATTATAATTGTTACTGTATAAATTACACAGGTTGGATCATATGTTTTTCTTTATGATCACATTATCAGCAGGCTGATTAAACTTTATAACTTCAGGTATTTTTGTGTACATCAAATGGTAATAATAAACAAGAGCCACTTCTTCCGGCTAAGAAATATATTAATAAAAAGTAAGGTTAATTTCTAATTGTAAAACCTTGCTGTTGGGAAAAGCATAAAAACATTTAATAAAACGAGTAAATAATTTTGTAAGTTAGCGGAAATAACTAGAAGAACTACTGTGAAAGTTTAAGGAACAAACCAAAAGAGCTACATGAAATAAAGTGGAAGAACTATAATCCAAGTCGATCTCACAGAGAGCACGTAATAAGATTACTGCTCGACAACAAATAACACCGAAATCTGACGAACTCTTTCGAGGTTTCTAAGCAATTCTTTACAAATAACACACACACACACACACACACATATATATATATATATATATAGTATAATGGATGGATACCATAATATATATATATAGATATATATATATATATATATATATATATATATATATATATATATATATATATATATATATATATTTTCTTTTTTTCTTTTTTTTCTTCTTTTTCTTTATCTACCTTTTTTCCCCAAGATTGGGGTAAGGTGCGCTAATCGGAAAAGAAATGCAGTAGGAGAACATGACAAATGAATGTCGAAAGAAAGCCCAGCCTTACCGCCCCATCTGTACCATTAATTAGTAAGAGAACTCGTCGCAATCAGAAAATCCCACCCTAGAGCTTCATGGGACCGCGACCGGATCCACACCATGGTAAGTCGTCAAGTGTAGGGTTCATCCCTGGCCCAGGTGGGGCCACAACCATACCCTTACAACACTTTACCATTCACTCCTACAATGCACCTTTCTTCTCGCCTCTGCCAAACTCACATTTCTCTCCTGCAACATTCGTTCACCGACTCAATCCACTTTTCCTTCGGTGTCCCAGCCGATCGGTTCCCAACACACTCACACCACTATACATCCAGCAACAATGATTATCATTCATCCCTTTCCACATGACCAAACCATCTCAACATACTTTCATTTATTCTCTCGTTTCCCCTTTCTTCACACCCACACAACTCTCTAATATGTTCGTTCCCTCATTTATCAATTCTTCTCACCTTTAAGATTGTCCATCTGAACACATTGAACTTTAAATCTTCCAGACCATAGTCTCACTACTATTCCAGACCATAGTCTCACTACTATACAATAACACAGGTAACAACATACCCTCATGTAAGACTCTAGCACTCAAGACTTAACCCTTCGCATTCACCAACGATTTAATTGCACCAGCAACCTTCCTGCCATTCTTTAATACTACACTCTGCATCATCCGTTCCTTCTCGTAACACATACCCTAAATATTTAAACTCAGACACTTGTTCCAGCTTGCTCACCATCTAACATGAACCACACTGAGAGTGTCCTCACTCACAACCATAACCTTACTCTTATCTACGTTTACTTTCAAACCTCTCCTTATACACACCCTGCCAAATCTCTCTACCAATCCTCTCAATCTCTCTTCAGATTCGCCACACAGAACCAAAATCATCCGCATATAATAGGTGGCACCTTCCACTCATCTGCATCATTCTAACACCATTTCCTGCCATCCCACCTCAAATTCTTTTCTTAACCCTATCCATATACAAATTGAATGTAAAGGAGACATAACACTCACAACCCTGTCTCACTCCGCTATTAATCCTAAACCAATCACCATTGACACCATTTATTCATACATACTTTTGATTCCATTCACAAGCCTACAACCAACACCATATATCACTAACACCCCCCCAAAGCTTCCTATTAACTCTATCATACATCTGTTTGCAAATCTATAAAACCTAAATACAATTTATTCCTTCTCCCTCATTTTCTCAATCATTTGTTTCAATGTAGATTTGATCACATCCTCTACCCTCCTAAACGCACCTTGTTCTTCACCAATCAGTCCTTCAGTCACTCGACACTCTCTACCAAAATACCAGCAGGTACCTTCCCTACAACACTCAATAAACTTATTCCCTATTTTCTACAGTTCCCCCTTTTCTCACTTACCCTTATATAAAGGGTACTATTACCCCTCCAATCCTTGGAACTATACCCTCCATAAACGCTTTATTACACAACTTCCCAAATCCAGTCGATCACCATCTCGCCTCCGTTCTTGATCCATTTCACCAGTAATTAAATCTATACCTGCAGATTTACCATTCTTCAACTTTCCCACTCTTTACCTATTATCTCCTCTACCTAATAACCGCATCCCCAAAATACCTATTCTTTCTTGCACCATCAAACCCACACACATTCCACTATCACCTCTTCATTACTGTTAATATTGTGCAGATTTTCAAAGTGTTTCCACACTCCCTACACATCCATTTCATCAGTTGCAAGCACCATCCTATTCATTATTCTAAGCAGATTCCCTTATTCTCATTCTTAACCTTTCCTTCCTTCAGAAGAGCTTCCCTATTACATATGGGAGTCCCCATTCCATCCTCCTTCAGGCTGTTCATTTTACCTCTTTTATCCCCCTACGTATGCAACTTTTAGTCTTCCTCTTTTCTTCCTTATATATCTCCAAACATCTTTCTTTTGAGACATTATCATTTGCTTTTGTTTACATTTACCAACCACGCTTCCCTTTTGCCTTTAACCACTTTCCTCCACCTCTTCATTCCACCATTCACTGTGATGTTCTTACTTCCTACTTTAGCATATCTACATACTTCCTCGACACTACCAACAAGGGCTTCCTTCATTTGCCCCAGATTTGTTCAGCATCAACTTGTTCACATTCAACCGATTTACTAGCGAGCCCTCTTACATACTTATCCTTATTTTCTTGTTCACTTACCTTCTCACTCTTAATTTACCTACTTCCTTTCGTATCACCTTCCTCTCCATCCAAGCCCACTAACCCAATTTTACATAGAACCACAAATGATCCGATAATCCCATTCCTAAACCCCTCACTGATTTAACATCCAACACATACTTCAACATCTTCTTTACCAACACAAAATCAATCATACTTTTCACTTCGATACCATCTCTACCTACACCAAATCTATATATGAATACTCTTGTGTTTAAAGAAAGTATGACTTACTCTCTTCACCGAAATCAATCACCTTCCTACCATTCTCATTTTCTCCCACCACCCCAAAACCACCTGTTATACCATCCCTTTTTTGATCACCTATCCAACCATTCAGGTCCCCCTACAGTATCAATCTGAAGCTCCTACTCACCTCATCCAGAACATCATTCAAATTATCCC
The DNA here is from genome assembly GCA_015478945.1 of Trachelipus rathkii. Lineage (NCBI taxonomy): Eukaryota > Metazoa > Arthropoda > Malacostraca > Isopoda > Trachelipodidae > Trachelipus > Trachelipus rathkii. The sequence goes on from JABUQX010014955.1 coordinate 16,167, forward strand.
AAAAAATCGTACTCTCTTCAACGTTTCCCTCAGATGGACCATACGTCACAACCACACATACCTTGACCTTTTCAAACTTAAATTTAACCATTAAAATTCTAGGACTCGCACATACAAAGTCTACCATAGCTTTGTACCACAGGTCACTCATCAAAATTGCAACTCAACTCCCTTCCTTGCGCATTTCAAGACTTAGTCCCTTTACATCCACCAAGGATTTACTTGCACCAACCACCTTTCTGCCATTCACAACTTTCCTACTACACTCTGCATCATCCGTTCCCTTTTCATTCAACATACATCCTAAATATTTAAATTCAGACACTTGTTGCAGCTGCTCACCATCTATCATAACTTCACACCGAGGACTGTCCTCTCTCACAATCACAACCTTACTCTTATCTACGTTTACTTTCAAACCCCTCCTTATACACACCCTGCCAAATCTCTCCCAATCATCTCAAACTCTTTTTAGATTCGCCACACAAAACCAAATCATCCGCATATAATTGGTAATAGGCAATATTTGTAAAAGGTATAACTCAATAAATAGGTAAAAACTTTGAAAAAAGTAATTTATCACAAACTGACAAATATTGAACACCAGAAGGGTTGTAGGACGCGCAAGTCATTATGTAGTATACTAGGTATTTTATTTATTTATTTAGTTACCTTTTAATAATAAAAAAGTTAAGTTTTCAAGATGTTTGAACATATGATATGAATGTAATGAGTTTTCTAGCAAACCTTTGTAATTGTTATCATTTTGACTGTTTAAATTTCTCTCTCACGTAAATTAAAATTTTTCCCATTTTCTTTTCCTAAGGTTAAAAAACCTCAAGTTGAAGCTGATGAGTTCGATAGTCTAATAAACAACGATAATTCCAAATCTTTAATTGCTAGACTTGGCAACTCTCCAGATCAGATTGAGAAGGCTGCGAAGGAGAGAAAGAGAAAGAGTGTAGGGGAAGCAGGGGCAAGAACTCCTAAATCAAAATCTAAGGTAAGTAACCATACCAATCGGTGGTTTGAGCATCTTTATTAGGTTGAACCGAGATTTCATGCTGTGAAAGAACCTCCCATTTAAGGGTATAAAGATTCATGGAAATTTAATTGAAAATATCTTGAAAGATTTTTTTTTAAAAAGCAGTTCTAAATTATGTTTTTAAAATGAGGGAATGCAAGCTATAAAATAAACATACGTTAGCGATATTATTATTTTTATATTTTATATTATTATTATTATTATTATTATTATTATTATTATTATTATTATTTTTATTATTGTTATTTTTATTCGTTTATTTATTTATTCGAAGGTTAAGAGGAAACTTACATCAGATACCACCGATGAAGAATCCGGTGCTGAAGTTGAACCTGTCGAAGTGCAAGTCGAACCGAGGGAAAGAGCAGGTGGAAGAAGAGCTGCATGTAAGTTTCATGAAATATTATTATTATTATTATTATTATTATTATTATTATTATTATTATTATTATTATTATATTAATAATAATAATAATAATAATAATAATAATAATAATAATAATAATAAGGTTGTGATTTACTTCAAGACAAAATTGAATGCTACTATTAAAAATACAGTTGTTAAATCAGTGAGGGGGGTGGTTAGGAATGGGATTATCGGATCATTATGTTGTTTTATGTAAAATTAAGTTAGTGGTGGCTTGGATGGAGAGGAAGGTGATAGGGAAGGAAGTGGGTAGAATTAAGATTGAGAAGTTAAGTGAACAAGGTAATAAGGATAAGTGATCAAGAGCTTTCGCTAGTAAATCAGTTGAATGTGAACAAGTTGAAACTGAACAACTCTGGAAGCAAATGAAGGAAGCGGTTGTTAGCAGTGCAAAAGAAGTATGTGGATATGTTAAAGTAGAAAGTAAGAATGTTAACAGTGAGTAGTGGAATGAAGAGGTGATGCAAGCGATTAAAAGTTAAAAAGAAGCCTGGTTGAATGTGCTAAAAGCCAATAATGAGATTTCAAAAGAAAGGTGTTTGAAATTATATAAGGATGAAAAAAGGAGTACTAAAAGTTGCATACGTAGGAGGAAAAAAGAGGTAAAGGAACAGTTTGGAAGGAGGATGAATGTGGACTTAGAAGGCCATAGGAAACTCTTCTGGAAGGAAGCTCGAAAGGTTGAGAATGAGAATAAGGGGATCTGCTTAGAATAATTAATAGGGATGGTGCTTTCGTAGCTGATGAAATGGATGTGAGGGGAGTGTGGAGAGAACACTGAAAATAGCATAATATTGGCAGGAAATGAAGAGGTAATAGTGAATGTGTGTGTGGGTTTGATGCTGCAAGAAGGAATAGGTATTTTGGGGATTAGGTCATTAGTAAGGAGGAGGTAATAGAGAAATTAGAGTAATGGTAAATCTGAGGTTATATGTGAAATTACTGGTGCAATGATCAAGAACGGAGGCGAGATGGTGATTGATTAGATTTGGAAGTTGTGTAACAAAGTGTTTATGGAGGGTATAGTTTGGAGGGATTGGAGGAGAGCAGTAATAATACCCTTATATAAGGGTAAGGGGGATAATGGTAACTGTAGGAATTATAGGGGAATTAGTTTATTGAGTGTTGTAGTCAAGATATATGCTGGTATTGGTCGAAAGAGTGCGTCGAGTGACTGAAGGACTGATTGGTGAAGAACAAGGTATAAATTTAGAAGTGGTAGAGGATGTGTGGGTCAAATCTTTAAATTAAAGCAATTGATTGAGAAAATGAGGGAGTAGAAGAATAAATTGTATTTAGGTTTTATGGATTTGCAACTAGCGTATGATAGGATTAATAGGGAAGCTCTATGCCAGGTGTTAGTGATATTTGGTGTTGGTGGTAGGCTTCTGAATAAAATCAAAAGTATGTATGACGATAGAGAAGCGTGTGTAAGAATAAATGGAGTCGAAAATGATTGGTTTAATATTAATAGCGGAGTGAGGCAGGGATGTGTCATGTCTCCTTGTTATTCAATTTGTATATGGATGGGGTTATGAAAGAATTAGAGGTGGGGGTGGCAGGTGATGGTGTTAAAATGATGGAGAATTGAAGAGAGAGGAGGGTGCCCTACCTATTATATGCGGATGATAAAAGGTATAAAGGGGGCGGTAAGGCTGGGCTTTCTTTTCAACTTGCTTCATTTTCTTTTACTGCTATTCTGTTTCCGGTGCATGTTACGCACCTTATTTCCAATCTTGAGGAGAGAAGGTGTTTGGTGATGATTATGTTTATATATATATATATATATATATATATATATATATATATATATATATATATATATATATATATATATATATATATATATATATATATATAATATATATATTTATATATATATATATATATATATATATATATATATATATATATATATATATATATATATATATATATATTCTTTCTTTCTTTCTTCACCTTCCTCTTTGCCCCCAAGATTGGGGGTAAAGATAACTGTACAAACATCGGAAAGAAAAAGCGTAGAGATATGACAAATGTCGAAAAGAAGCCCAGCCCTACTCTATTTTCATTAGTGGTGAGCTCGTCACAGACAAGAAAATCACCCTAAAGCTTCATGGGACCACGACGGACCCTCACTATGGTAAATCGTAAATGTAAGGGTTCATCCCCTTGGCCCAGGTGGAGCCCACAGCCATGCCCATACAAAACCCCGCCATCCTCTCCTATCATGCACCTTTATTCTCGCCTCTGCCAAACTCACATTTCTCCTTCAGACATTCGTTCACCGACTCAATCCACTCTCTTCGGTCTCCCAGCCGGTCGGTTCCCAACACACTCTCCACATATTCATCCCAACCAACCTATTATCATTCATCCTTTCCACGTGACCAAGCCATTTAATACATACTCATTTATTCTCTCATTTTACCCCTTTCTTCACACCACCTAACTCTCAATATGTTCAATTTCCTCATTTTATTAATTCTTTTCACACCTAGCATACCCCTAAGTTTCCATCCAGAACATTGAACTTTAGATCTATGTTTCACTTATTCCAGACCACTTAGTCTACTACAAAACCTGGCTAACACAGGTAACAACACCCTCATGTAAACCCTACCATACTCAAGACTTAGTCCCTTTATATTCATCAAGGATTTAATTGCACCAGCAACCTTCTGCCATTCACAACTTTCTTACATCTGCCATCATCCGTTCCCTTCTCATCCAACACACCCTAAATATTTAAACTCAGACACTTGTTCCAGCTGCTCACCATCTAACATAACTTCACACTGAGGACTGTCCTCACATTCACAACCATAACCTTACTCTTATCTACGTTTACTTTCAAACCCTCCTTTTATATCTGCCAAATCTCTATACCAATCTTCTCAAACTCTCTTCAGATTCGCCACACAGAACCAAATCATCCTCATATAATAGGTAGGGCACCCTCCACTCATCTTCATTCTCCATCATTCTAACACCATTTCCTGCCATCCCCACCACGAATTCTTTCATAACCCCATCCATATACAAATTGAATAACCAAGGAGACATAACACAACCCTGTCTCACTCCGCTATTAATCCTAAACCAATCACCATTGACACCATTTATTCTTACATGCTTCACTATCCTCATACATACTTTTGATTCCATTCAAGCCTACCACCAATTTTTGTTTTTCTTTATGTAATTTTTTTTTTATTTATTTATTTATTTTTTTTGCACCCTCCTATTGAAAATATAATTTATTCTTCTTCTTCCTCATTTTCTCAATCATTTGTTTCAATGTAAAGATTTGATCCACACATCCTCTACCACTCCTAAACGCACCTTGTTCTTCACCAATCAGTCCCTCAGTCACTCGACGCACACTTTCGACCAAAATACCAGCATATACCTTCCCTACAACACTCAATAAACTTATTCCCCTATTACAATTTCTACAGTTCCCCTTTCTCCTTACCCTTATATAATGAGTAGTACTATTACCGCTCTCCTCAATCCCTTGGAGCTATACCCTCCATAAACACTTTATTACACAACTTCAAGATCAATTACACAACTTCCCGCTCTTGATCATTTCACTAGTAATTTTATCTATACCTGCAGATTTTATTCTTCAACTTTCTCACCCTACCCATTACCTCCTCCTTATAATAACCTCATCCCAAATACCTATTACTTCTTGCACCATCAAAACCCACATACATTCACTAACACCTCATCATTACTGTTAATATTGTTAACAGATTTTCGAGTGTTCTTTCCACACTCCCCCTCATCCATTTCATCAGTTACAAAGCACCATCTATTCATTATTCTAAGCAGATTCCCCTTATTCTCATTCTTAACCTTTTCCATTTCCTTAGAGCTTCCTATTCCTTGTATGTCCTCATTCATCCTCCCTTCCAAACTGTTCATTTTACCTCTTGTTTTTTCTACGTATGCATCTTTTAGTATTTCTTTTTTTCCTCCTTATATAATTCCAAACATCTTTCTTTTGAAACTTCATCATTTGCTTTTAGTACATTCAACCACGCTTCTTTTTTACCTTTAACCGCTTTAGCATCACCTCTTCACATTCCACCATTTCTTCATTAACATTCTTTTACTTCTACTTTAGCACATCCACACACTTCCTTTGCTCTACAATTGCTTCCTTCATTTGCCCCAGATTTGTTCATTATCAACTTGTTCACATTCAACCGATTTACCTTGAGCTCTTACATACTGTCCTTATTACCTTGTTCATAACTTCTCACTCTTAATTTTTACCACTTCTTCCCGTATCACCTTCCTCTCCCATCCAAGCCCCCACTAGCTTAATTTTACATAGAACAACATAATGATCCGATAATCCCATTCTTAAACCCCTCACTGATTTAACATCCAACACATACTTCAACATCTCCTTCTTCACCAATACAAAATCAGTCATACTTTTCACTTCGATACCATCTCTACCTACACCAACTCTAGTATACTTATGGATACTCTTGTGTTTAAAGAAAGTATTACATACACACATCTCTTCTTCACAGAATCAATCACCTTCCTACCATTCTCATTTTTTCTCGCCATACCCCAAAAACACCTGTTATACCATCCCTTTTTGATCACCTATCCAACGATTCAGGTCCCCCAACACTATCAATCTGAAGCCTCTACTACCCCATCCAGAACATCATTCAGATTATCCCAAAAAATCGTACTCTCTTCAACGTTTCCCTCAGATGGACCATACGTCACAACCACACATACCTTGACCTTTTCAAACTTAAATTTAACCATTAGAATTCTAGGACTCACACACACAAAGTCTACCATAGCTTTGTACCACAGGTCACTCATCAAAATTGCAACTCCTTCTCTCCCTCTCTCATTCTCTTCCACACCAGCACGCACACATTTCACACCACACCCACTCATTTTTTCCCCTTTTCCTTTCATCTTTGTTTCAGTCGAGCAAATCAAATTTTGCCCTTTCTATAAACATCCATCACCTCTCTCCTCTTCTCTCAACATTTATTCCTCTGACATTCCATGTACCCTTACGATTCGCACAATTTCGCCGAAAATTAGAAGGTCGTTTACGGCGATCACGACCATCTCCGAGGCATGCATCAGCATTCCTAGGCATGCATCAGCATTCCTAGCATCTCTCAGTATATATATATATATATATATATATATATATATATATATAATAACCTTATATATATATATATATATATATATATATATATATATAT
>JABUQX010014956.1:0-30771 GCA_015478945.1 Trachelipus rathkii
TTTTTAAAAAATTTACAAAGCATTTTTTTGGGAATTTAAGCTGTAGTCAGCCTTATTTTTATATTGTTTATTTTACTCTATTGTTTATTAGAAGCGACTTTGCAATATAAGGCAAAAGAAATAAAATATATTATTAATAGTGTATTCCGTATATTATTCTGTCTATCGTGTTCATAGATTATAAATATAATATTTTTGATTCTAGTTGGGCTATAATATGTAAATAAGTCAGCTTTTGATGGTACTTGAAATTGCCTGTTGCACTAGACAGTTAAAGATATTACAATTCTATCTCACTGAATCAAGCGTATTAAAGCTTATTTACTATTGTTTGATGTGTAAAATAAAAATCCATGTATCTGGAAAGAATTTGTTTATATATGTATTGCAGTATAGATCAGTTTCGAAGATAAATAATTTGGGGGCTACATTTGAGGTAATTTAGGTCAAGGTGTTTGAGGTATCTTCTTTGGTGCACAACCGTAATATTTACAATTTAATGTGGTGATAATGCGTAGTCAAGGTCTTATTTTATATTGTTTTATGTGTAATGTCAAAAATTTAATATTGTTATAATATGTATTTAATTTAAATCGTTTTCAGATAATAATTTGGGCTACTAGCTAATTTATGGCAGTGTTTTGAGGTATCTTCTTGCACAACCGTAAAATATACAATTTGAAGTAGTGATAAAACGTAGTCAAGCTTATTTATATTGTTTAATGTGTAATAAAAGAAATTCTAAATTTTTATAAATATGTATTCATGTTAGGACGTCGGTTTCAGTCAATATTATTCTGGGCTCCTAGGCCTATATTAGAGGTGCAGAGCGGGTTTGAGTACTCCTTGGCGACAACCGTATAAATATATTACACATTTTGATTAAATACACTTACATAGATCGAAGCGTAGTCAGAGCTTGATTATATTGTTCTCATCATGGTATCATACGCAAAGAAGATCTAAAATTGTTATAACCATCACCATATTTATTCTATACGGTTAGATGCTAATCGTGTTTCAAATAATAATCTTGGGCTCCCTAGTAAAATTTGACTTGGGAATAGTTTGTAGAGGAATCCTTCAACAACTGTAATATATATCGTTATTAAATATGCAAAATCTATATAGCTATTTACTAATTGTTATATTAAGAAACGTCTCTCAGTAATGGGTTAGTTTATTTGCAATAAGAAATAAGTCTAAAGATATATTTGTTATAGATAGTATTTCTTAGATCTTTCGAGATAATAATTTTGGGCTACTAGGTATTTAGTGGCTGTAAATAGGTTTTATAGGTATTTATGTCCGTTAGAAAACTCAATTATATATATTTTGCATACTAATAGATAAGTTAGTAGTGATGAGAAAACGTAAGTCAAGCTTATTTATGATTGTTTTAAGTGTAATAGCAAGTAAAATCTAAATTTGTTATATAGAATTATTTAGTTACTATTTTTAAGATCTAGTTTCAGAATATCACAGTGTGTGAATTAGTTTATTATGGCTAACGTCTTTGATGGTATACCTCTTTCTTTGCAACACCAACATATTTTGTTTAAAATTTTTTTCCGGCAGAGTTTCATTCCAACCGCTGTAGAGCTCGCAATGACTTTGCATGAACAAGATAAAATATTTATATGTATTCTACTAAACAAATAACGATGAGTTGTTCGATTTTAAAATAATAACCGCATTTTTGATATTATTTTTACTATTTTAATATGTGTATACAAAGGAGTTGTACTGTGGATATCTTGTTTTCCTAAGACGTAAAAATTTACACATTTAATGTAATGAAAAATGGGTATGCCAAGCTTATTTATATTGTTATATGTGTAACTGCAAAGAAATTACTAATTTAGATTATAAAAAAAATTTGCTAAATTCACATGTGAGATAAGTGAGTTCAGATAATTTTGTGCTTTAGATAAAAATTTTAGTAAGGACATACATGTTAGTTTGGAAGTAGCGTGCTGTGAACATCCGTAAAATAAAATGACAATGATTAAATAGTAATAAGTAAAATAGACGTTAAGATAAAGCATGTATTTATATTAGCTTGTAATTTTGAATATAGTGCAGATTTCTAAAGTGTGTGTAGATAAAAATGACATAATATTATCTCTATTATAGATTCGGTTGTCAGAGTAATAATATTATTTGGGAATCCTATGATTAATTTATGCGGCTATATAGAGTTTATTTTTTCCATTATTGAACTCAACACCTCTAAAAATACATACTAATATAATATTTAGACTGATAAAAGGCTAGTAAGTTATTAAAGATATTCTTTATATATTGATGAAAAATAAAGCTCATAAGATTTGTCTATATAAATTTGTTTAGTACTATGTATTCATCGTAGACTCAAGGAGTTTCTCTTATATAATATCTATTTTCAATTAAGTTCTCACCAAGATAATATTTTAGGCATCAGCAAGGTAGTTCTTGATGAGATATCCGCCAAAACGGTCTCGCTGTTTGTCACAATACAATATTACACAAATTGTGTGAATGTAGTAGATTTATAACGTCTGTAGTTTACAAAATTAAGCTTATGGCTTATAATTTGTTGTATAAACCTGGATGTCGTATACCACGAATTCCGATATCATTTTGCCTCTTGGAGAGATTTGCAATATGCATTGATATTATAATTTTTTATAATGTGAATTAAGTGTAATAACGTGTGCCTCTTCGGTTCGATATATAATTGTGGGCTCCTAGTAATTTAGGCAGGTGTTGAGGTATCTCCTTCGGACAACCATAAATATTTATAACTTGATGTAGTTATAATTTTTTAAGCATTACGAATACTATTTTATATTTGTTTTATGATAGTAGAGCATAGCAAAATTTAATATCTAATATTATAGCATTTTATATTAATATTCGCTATTGCCTGTTAGATTTTTATCCGTTTCAGATAAATTAAATTGGGTCTCTCTTGCGTGAATTGTATATAAATCAATGAGGCTTTATGAGGTGTCTTTTTTATTGACGGGTGATCATACTGTTATAATCTCATTAAATACGTTTAAAATAAATTTATACTAACATTAAAATATATGTTATAGATATAAAAAGCGTGAGTCAAGCTTATTTAATATTGTTATACGTGTGCTTGTCTATGGGACATAAAGATTAAATCTACACATTTCGTATATTAAGAAAAAATGATAGTAGTTTACGACATTAGAATGGTTTCCTATCAAACAGCTATAATATAATATTTTGGGCTACACAGATATATATATAGCATCGGTCGATTTGAGAGATTTCTGTCTTATAGAAACTAAGTAAACTAGTATATTAAATAGATAATTAGAAAATTTATCGGTTAATAATTTCAATCAATTTACTTGTTCTTTTATATCTTTTGAATATTTAATGCGAAGAGAAATTAATTTAATTATATGTTTCATTAAAATAATACTCTCTTGCTTAATCGATATTCTATATAACTCCCATTTGTTCTATTTATTGAGTCCTATATATTTAGGCAAAGTGTTTAAAATACTAGTTGCACACAATGCCAGTAAAATAAAATCTACACATCTATTATATTAATTTGATGTTTTCCACAGCGTAGTCAACAAGCTTTTTTATATTTGTTTTAAAGGGAGTGTTTGGGTTTGTTACTTTTAATGTGATAACTGAAATTATATAATTGTTATAATTTTTATTTGCATGTTAGATGCGTTGTCCATGATTAATTATTTGGGCTGTCTAGTGTATTTAGGCAGGTATGTTTTTGAGTGTATCTTTTCCTTGTGAACATCGTAAAATTATGTTTATCAATATGATGTTATTATAATATATTTAATGTAGTCAAGCTTATTTATATTTGTTTTATGTTTCCATATTTATAAGAATTCTAAATTTGTTATATTCGTATTATGTCTATATAACTATTTAAATCAATTTCAGAGAATAATTAAATTTATTAGGGCTCACTAGGTAATTAGGGTTTAGGTCTTAGAGAATTCTCCTTTTGAAAACACAGAGCAGTTTACACTACACATTTATTTAGTAAACTACGTAATCTGATACAATCTAATAATATTTTGAAATTTTTTAGTTTTTGCTTTTATTTATTAATTTTGTTTGATTTACAGATTTTTGATGCTAATAGCATATATAACTGTTAGAGTCTGTATTTAACCATGCATCATATTAAAACACAGTCCTTCTTAAAAGTCATGTGGAATGTTTCATGATAAGTTAGCTATTGGCTCTCAGGTAAGTATAGTCAGTTTTAGTATCATTGTCTCTTTGCATCGATGCCTTATGAACAAATAATTACTATTATTATGATGTAGTTGAGAGAAAAATGCGATAGTCAAGTCTATTATATCTGTTATATGGTGTTGAATAGCATATATATTTAACAATATATAAATTATCACCATATTTATTTTTAATTTGAACGTATCAGTTTCATTTCCTTAGATAAATATATAATTTTGTGCAACATTAAGGGATGAATAGCAAGGTGATAATTATTTAGTATACTCTTTGCACACAAACGTTAGACATAGAGTTACCGCATTATTTTAGATGAAGTGTATATCGCTATCTCCGCACAAGCTATTTTATTATTGATTTACTGCAATTTGGAAAGGAAATCTACAATAAAGTTGTGTGAAAGAAACCACTCCAAGATAAATATAGAGTATTTATGATACCAAAAAACATACACTACCCGATTTTAAGAGGAGGTGTTTTAAGTATCCACTTCAAACGAAGACTGATTTAACATTTCCTCAATTTCATAGTTAAAACGTAATGTCAACATCTGTTATTAAATATGATACAGTTTATGTTCACAGTAGAACTGAAATCTAATACTATAATTCAGAAAGATTAAAATAGAAAACTGAATATAAAAGAAAATTATTTTATATATTTAAGTTGTGCAGTAAAGATTAATCGTAGGCAGAGTGTTTGAGTATCCCCCTCTTTCACAATGCTAAAAACATCTCGCGGCGCCAGACGTAAATAGTTGATTTCAAAAATAAAAATAATAAAGCGTAGCCTAAGGTATTTTATTTATATATTGTTATTTGTCCGAGAAAAGTCTAAATATTGATCATAATATAAAATTTTCTTTCACTTGAAAATCGTAAATTCAGATAATACTTGAAGAGCTGGGCTCCTAGTATTTAAGGCAGGTGTTCGTGAGAGTTATCTCCCCACTATTGCACAAGCTCGTAGAATATTTACGTAGTTATTATATTCTCTCATCTCAATTCACAGGTGTCAGAGTCTTGATCTAATTCTTCTCTATTCTCCATTCCCCGGAGTTTTATGTGTGAATAGGATAAAGAAAATGTAATTTGTTATAATATGTATATGTTAGATCGAAAATCGGTTTCAGATAATATTTGGGCTCCTATGTAATGTATTGGCAGGTGTTTGGATCTCTTCAATAGGCCACAACCGTAAAATATTTACAATTTGATGTAGTGGTAAAGTGTAGTCAAGCTTAATTTATATTGTTATATCTGTAATAGCAAAAAATCTATATTTGTTATAATATTATATTCATGTTAGATCGGTTTTCAGATAATAATTTTGCTATAGTTAATTTGGCAGGTGTTTGGAGTTATCTCCCTTTGCACAACCGTAAATAATTTTACCATTTAATTTTAATTAATAAAGCGTAGTTAAGTTATTTATATTTTCTATTGTATATAACAAAGATTACTAAATTTGTTATAAATATGATATTGACATGGTTAGATCGGTTTTAGAAATCAATTTGGGCTCCTAGGTAATTTAGGGGGGTGTTTGAGGTATTCCTCCTTTGCACAACGTAAATATTTACAATTTTATGCAGTGATCAAGCGTTGTCATTCTTTATTTTTATTGTTTTTATGTTAATAGCAAAGAAATGTAAATTTGTATAATTATGTACTTCATGTAATGATTTTCAGATTAATAATTTGGGTCTCCTAGGTAAGTTTTACGCTAGGTGTCTTGAGGATCTCCCTTGTGCAACAACCGTAATATTTACAATTTGATGTAGTTGTAAATCGTAAGTTATGTTTTATATTGGTTTTAATGTGTAATAGCAAAGAAATCTATATTGTTGTAATATGTATTCATGGCAGATCGGTTTAAGATAATAATTTGGCTCCTAAGGTAATTTAATGTGCAGGGTTTTTGAGGGTATCTTGTTGCCAAAACGCGTAAAAAAATTAACACATTTATGTGTATGAATAAAGCGTGTCAAGCTTATTTATATTGTTCAACTAAAAATAGCAATAAAATTAAAATTTGGTTATAATATGTACATTTAATGTAGACTTCGGTTTCAAGGATAAATTATTCTTGGGCTCCAGGTAATTTAATGAACATAGGCAGGGTGTTAGTGATGTGTATCTACTTTGCCATTACCGTAAAATATTTACTAATGGCTGTTGGCAGATATGTAGTATACAAATAGCGTAGTACAAAACGTTCTATTTTAATTGTTTATTTGAAATGCAAGAAATCTAAACTTGTTATTAATATGGTATTCAGTTAGAATCGGTTCAGATTAATAAGTTTGGGCTCCTAGTGTTAATTTAGGTCCTCCAAAAAAGTTTTGGTTTTTTTGAAAGTGGTTTTTTCCGTTGCAGCAACCGTAAACTAATTTACATTTATGTTTAGTGATCAACGAGAATATGCTATATTATTCTTTATTCTAATAAAGCTTTAATTTGATCGATAAGCATATATGAATTCTAACCAAATATTCGTTATACATAGTGGTTACCTTGCTATAAATAGTTATTACTTCTCAGTTCAATAATTACTATGTTGTGCTCCTGAGGTAAGTTAAAATCTTAAGGCAGGTGTTAAATGTAGGTATCTCCTTGTTGCACAACTACCAACAAAGAGCGAATAGGAAGGAAAAGACAATATTTACAGTATAATAGAATAGTAATAATATAACGTTCGTTATGCTCAGGAATTTATAGCTAATGTTTATTAATGTTTAAATATGACGTAAGTTGAAAAAACATGCTAACATCTTAATGCCATTCACGGTTAATAAATCTTTGGGCTTCACACCTAGGCTTATAATAATTAGTAATAATAAAACATGCTTATTGGTAGGCATGAAGTTAGAATTCTTCACCCAAACACTATTAAAATTAATACTTTCATTTTGCATGCTTGTACTCTACTTTTAACCGCGTGTTAGTCAACATGCTTATTTATATTTGTTACAATTTTTATGTCGAAAAATTGAATTTCAAAAAACTATTTAAATTCATAGTAGATGATAGAGATAGACAAAGAAATCATAAAGTTTGTCAAATACGTATTCCTCGTAGAGATTCTGAGAGAGATTTTCGATGTACTAAGTTTGAGTGCTCTACTAAGTAATATTTAGGGCTAAGAGTGATCGGTGTGAGGTTCGTAACTATTTAGCCGAAAACCACGCGCAGTGTCAAAAATAATGTTTTAATCGTAAAATAAATAGGTCTTCAAAATATATATTTCATCCTAATTTATATTGTTTTATGTGTAAGTAGTAGGAGAGGGATATTAAGAATGGGTAATTTGTTTCATGAATTCAAGGCAATCGCTTTGATTAGGGAAACAATTGGACTAGCATAAGGGTATATAAGCAGGTGTTCTGAAATGTTAGTATCGCGGTTCCTTTATCACAACCTGTTATATAATTTGAACAGTGTTGTATGTAGTGAGAGAAGCGTTATTAAGGCTTAATTTTTAGTGATATTAGTGAGTGACTTGAGTGGCAAATTGATATTTGTGTAATTAGACAAAAATGTAAATTGAGTGAGTACATTACAAGAGGTCTTGGTTTCAGATATTAATTTTGTGAGGCGGCATGTTCTAGGTAATTTTATCATAATATGTATCTCTGTACCCCGCCAATCCTTTGCACCAACGTAAAAAAATTAAACACAATGCTCTCCTGTAGTTGTAAAGCTAAGTCAAGGCCGCCTATTCCTATATTGTTCATACAATTGTAAAGAAAAGGTTTGAATCATATATTTAATATGAATTTGTTGAGTTTGAACTTGTAGGGGTCATCAACTGCTTAGGTGATTTTGTAAGCTTTGAAGATCAGATTTATATACATATCATCCTATATTTGGACAATACCATTTCAAAAATCACTTTACAGTGATTTATGTGTCATACAAACGTAGTGCAAATGCTTATTTATTATTTTTATATGAGTACATCACCAATGATATCTCTACATAATTGTTACAATAAGTATTTCCGATGTTTATGATTGAAGTTTTGAGATAATCATCAAAATATCGATTAGATATCGACCAGTTGTGTAGTATCGTTTTACTATGCGAGCGAGAAACTTAAAAATATTAACAATTTAATGATAAGAATAGAATATTGTGGGAAAAGGTTACAAGTTCACTTAATTGTTTTATGAATATGATTCATTTCAAAATTTAATTTTGTTATTAATCTAATTATTTCCTAGTATAATCATGTTTTCAAAAAATGAATTAAGTTGGGCCGGTCCTAAGGTAAAATTATGTGTCAGGGCAGGTGTTCTTGAGTATCTTCCTGTGCAAAAAACCGAAATTAAAAGTCTACCACATTTGTTGTGTGTAAAACGATACAAGCGTAAGTCAAGCCCTTTGAAATTTATATATATGCTCCATAGGAGGTTCCCCAAGAATACCCTGTTGGAGGAAAACACAGAAATCTAAATTTGTATTAGTTTATCATGTAAATGTTTGTCATATCATTTCGTCACCATGGATAATTTCTGCGAAGAGCAGAGAAGAGACAATTCATCTGTTGGTGTAAGTATAGTCATCCTTTGAACACATGAAAGAATATACTAAAATATATCGATAAATAAAATTATAATTTTTAAGCTGTATATATATTTGTTTTTACTGTATATACCAAATATATTTAATTAAAGATTTATTATAATTATGTATTCAATGATTAAAAATAATATTCATTAAGAATATATATTAGTGAGCTCCTTGTATTGTAGCAAGTGTATAATAGAGTATCAATCCTTTAATAATCACCAGTATAAAATATTAAACACAAATAATATTAATAAGTTGTGAGAATATAAAATTTTGTTATTTATATTATTATTTTATTATATTGTTTATATTTTTTTATATATTCTCGATATATTGTTGTCTAATATGTATCTCATATTTGTCTCCACCGATACTAGTTTCAGCTTGAGATAATTACGATTTGGATGCGTCTATTTCGTAATGGTTTTCCTATTCTCAGAGTCAAGGTGAGGAACCTTTTTGTATTTTGAATAATGTGACAAACGTAAAAAAAAATATAATACACTTTGTATGTACCTCTCTGATGTATTAGGTTCAATAGCTTAATTTATATTAGTAAATATAAAATGTAGTGATAGAAAATCTTATAGTGGATATTGTTATACCTAGGGAGGTAGTATGCCATCGTGGTAAGATTTCGGTTTTCCAGATAATACTTTCGCTAACTATTCAACATAAGCAGGGGGTTGTCATTATTGTTATTTTGAAAAATAAGTAGTCTCCTTTGGCACAACAAGATAAAAAATCATTATCTACAATTTAAGGTGATTGTAGATCGAAAATCGAGCGTAGTATAGCTATTTTATATTGTATTGGATTTAGTGTAAATAGGAGCATAGAATCGTAAAATTTTGTTATAATATGTTAGTAGAAAGAGTAAGCAGAGTACAGTGTTCAGAGATAATAATAATGAGGACTGCAATAAGGTATTAGCTGGTAGTATTTCAAGTATCATGCTTTAGAACAGGAGCAAGCCGTTAAAAGATTTTGAGCAGATGTACTCATGTAGTGATAAACCTAGTCAAGCTTATCTTATATATTTCGTTTTATGTGTAATCCCAGTAGACACAAAACGTTACGAAATAATTAGCAATACATAATAATATAAAGATAGAATTAAATCGGCTTATAGAGCGTGTGCATCTTTTATATAATTTATAGAGGAGGCTAAATAGATGTAAGAGAAGTGAAAGCAAAGAGAATGGTGTGGAAGACGACGTTGGAACATAGGCACCGGTAGTAGCCGTGCGGTGTGGATTTAGTAAATGAAGGTACCTCTTTACAAAACCGTGTTTATAAATATTGAAAATTTCTGAATCTGAGCATCCAAAGGTTGCTTTAAGAAAATTAAGCAAAAAATATGTAATGCACAGAACGCACAATGGGAATTGGTAAAAATAGCACAGAGTATAAGACGTGAATTAGTAATGTCAGTAATGTTATATCTTAGTTCTTAATTAAAATAAAATGTAAGAGATTCTAACGGATAATTAGATGTTGTCAGGTGTTTGTGCTACTGCGCTCCCTTTGCGCAAACCCGTAAACAAATTTTACACACCACTCTTTGTACGTGATGGTTTAAATGCCTATCAAGCTTATTTTAATACATGTATAGTAATTTCTCATTATTCTATAACATTTTGTTTTTCAATCTATTTTTTTTAGCTCCTTCGTTTAGTAATATTGAGAATAGGCTTTTAATTTTATCTGAGGATCCATAAAGTATTGTGTGTTTTTTTTTATACAGATAAAATATAATGGGATCCTAACTGTACTATTAAGAAATTGCTAAGGTTGCTTTTGTCATGGTAGGTGATTATTATTTTAAACACATAAAAATAATTATACAAATTTTATGCTACATTTGTTATTAAAACACGTAGTCTAACCATTATATTGTTTGTATGAGTAATATCAAAAAATAACTAAATGGATGAAAATAATGTTACTATTAAAAACTAATATAAATATATATATCAATAATAATTTTAACAAATGGGCTCTTAGTAAATAGGTGTTTGAGGTATCTCTTTGCACAACCGTAAAATATTAACAATTTGATGTGGTGATAAGCCGTATTAAAAGCTTTATTATTATTTGTTTTATATTACTAGCATAGGAAATCTAAATATTGCTATAATTGTATTCAGTTAGCAATCGAGGTTTGCAGCTTAATATATATGCGTCAAGTTAGAGTTTTTCTATTGATTAGTCTTCAAGTGAGTAAATGTGTATTTTCTTTGATCATTCATTGATCTGTATAATTTTTACATTATATTGTAGTAGTGGTTGATTAAAGCGTACGTCAAGTGCTTGATATTTATCATTTCGTTTGAATGTGTATACACTCACATATAGAGAATCTATATATTTAGTTAAATATGTTAATTATTAATTTTGAGGATTCAGGCTTATATATATATAATTGGACTCACTAGTAATACACTTCAGTGACTCACGTATTTTCACACATAAATATTTCCTAGTATATTAGGTGTTTTTCTTCTTAATTTGATATGCTGATAAATGACGTATCAAGCTATTTATATTGTTTATGTGTTATAGCAAAAAAATTATAATATACATATATAATAGCAATATTCAATTCTTGCTAAAGATTTCATTATTTATGATAATCAAATCGTTGAGGCTTTGAGTAAATTTATAAAATGACGATGATTTGATGTAGTGAATTTAGAATTTTGACATTATTCTGATAAATTAATCCTCATTTCATAAGTTTATATAATTCTATTATGTGTATAAACAAAAAACTAATTTTTATATAATAATTTTTATAAAAATATTCAATATAAGATAACTTGATTTGGTCGCACTCTAGGTATTTAGGCAGGTGTGTTTGAGGTATCCTCCTTTGCAACAACCGTAAAACATATATACAAACTTTGATATAGTGATTCCCACTCATATTAGTGAGATATTTTATTATTGTTTTTATGTCTTGTAATAGCAAAAGAAATCTAAATTTGTTATACGATGTAATCATGTTAGACTTCGTATTCAGATAATAATGGGCTCCTATGTAATTTTAGGCAGGTGTTGAAGGCTTATCTCCTTTTCACAACGTAAGAAATCCAAATTAATTCATTGCATTTGTGTAGTGATAAATGCTCTAGTCCATAGCCATTGATGTTTCATATATTGTTATACTACGTGTGTATATAGCATATGAGAGATCATAAATTAATCTGTTAAATGTATTCATGGTTTAGAATATCGTTTCTTAGAATAATAACCCTTACTATAAGGCACACTATTCTAGGTTTAACTATATAAGTTTCTAGTGTTGAGATCTCTTTGCTATCATCCGTAAATAATAAATTTCACAGCTTTTGAATTGATAGTGACACCACGCGCTAGATTCATCTATTTTTAGTATCTTGTTACTCTCTATGTTGAATACGTACTGGTAACCTTTATAACGAGTATAACAATTATAATGAGAATATAATATTGATTGAAATTATCTAGTATTAATTTATTATTAAAAAATAAGATTTAATGAAGTAAAGTATAGTCACAATTAGCATAAGAAATCTAAATTCCATGGTTATATTAATCAATTTTCTTAAAATAATATTTTTAGATCGATTTCATATAATATTGCTTATATGGGAGAATAGTTAAATTATATGTTAGTCAGCTTAGTAAAATTGTAGTATTCTTCATTTCTGCACATATCCTTTAAAATTTATCTATTTAATTTATTATTATGTATTAACATTAATAAAAATCTTAAGAACATTATTTCAACTTACTCTATATAGCCTAAACTTGTAGTAATAGCAAAGAAATCTAAATTATGGTTATGACAGTAATTAATGTCAAATTATCTACTGACTGTCAAAAATCACTCACACTCTCAACATCCATAAATTTGTTCTATTAGGGTAACACTCAGGGGGGCAGGTGGTAATCTGAGGTCATCTTGTTTGCAAACCTCGTAAAACATTTACATCATTTATGTAGTGCAGTAAAGCGTTAGTCAAGCTTATTTGGTATACTATGTTATACTTGATCATTTGGTATTAATACAATTATTGAATATATAATTTATTTTGTGTGGATCTATATATATTTTAGTATTCAACTCATAATTTATTATTGTTAGCATTTAGAAGAATAATATAAATGGTTGTGATTACTAGGTTAATTTTTTCATTCTGTAAACACTATTTTTGAGTTTTTTATTCGATAAAGAGTATCTCTGCTATTGCCGACTCTATTCTTTTTTTATTAATGTTTTATCTGAGAGTTTAATATAATCTAAAAAAAATTGTTTACAATCGAAATTGTTATAGTAGATCACACAGTACTTCCAGTCACAGCACTTAATCTGCTATTTAAAAATCTGTATATAATGTAGAAATATGAAAAGATAATATATATTGATATTATAATAAAATATATTTCCTTTCGTCGGTCTTTTATACTGTAGTAGTCCTGTGGGACTCCTACGATATTCTACGACGCAGCTTCTTGAGTTTTTTCATCCCCGTTAATGTTAAATTGACAGTTTTAGCTTCTAGCAAACTTACATAATGCATTTTAGATGCTTTATATTTATTAATACATAATTATTTTCTTTAATATGGCCTCATTAAACTTGTTAAAAGTGTGATAATTCTACTCATTAAAGGCGATTAATGTCATTATCAGGCAACCTTAGTGACCATAATTTGAGGTAAATTTCCATAGAATGTGAAAATGTCTTGTGGTACTTTGCAGTCAGAGAGTAAGCTTACAAATCAATTACAAAAAATGTAATTTAAAATTTTTAAATTCATTACCTTAATTAATCTCATGGATGAGAAATAATAATTTTATTTAATTGTATGTTATATATATTTACTTACTCTCTGTAAGACTCTGGTTTCATATAATATACAAATAGGTAAAATAGATATGTATTGCAGTGTTTCTTTGAGTGATAATGCTTTTGTGTTTAACCATTAAAAAAATTCTTATACTTGTTAAAATTATCACTTACAAACACGAGTCAGTAATTATTTAGTGATTAAATAATAACTATTTTTACTTATAAGGGTTAATCAAATTATATGTTATATAAAATAAAACACCAATTTAGCAAAGAAATCTAATTTGTTTACTAATAGCTTATAGTCACTTAGATCGGTTTCGAGATAATCGATAAACTGGGAACTCCCCCAGTCGAAACGGGTGAAATATCGTCGATATTTTGAGTATCCTCTATGGATCCTCATTGCACATCATACTCATGAAAATATTTTTACCAATTATTGGATAAAAAGTAAGTGATCAAGGCGTAGTAAAAGCTACTAATATTATATATGTTATAAATTTCTTTTAGCATTACCGTTGCAATGATTGAATGTTCGCGTTTATGTGTGCATATAATGGTTGCACGTTGTCTGTTAAGTTGTTGTGTTCTGTTTGTTATAATATTGGCTGATTCATGCTAAGAGTTGTTTCTGTTGTTTGTTCGTTGTTTTAATAATTGTTTATGTTGGTGAGTTGTTGTTGTTATTGTTGTAATTTGTTTATATAAGTAAATATTTACAAACTCAAATTAAATAAAAATTATACAAACTGTCATGGTTGTTTGAGGTTAATCTACATCATGTTATGTCTAAAAAAATACTGTAATATATATACTACTATATTGATTTGTATATGTATTCACATAATACGAGTATTATTGCTTATTTATATTGTTTATTTAGAAATTACATAAAGAACTAATATATATAGAAAGAAATCTAAAATTATTTATAATTTGTATTCATGTTAGAATAATCGATACAGATAATTTAATTTTCGAAGCGCCTTCTTACTAAAAGCAACCAAAAACAGAACATACCTCTTAGCACATACCATTCGAAAAATTTTACACATTTAATTGTAGGAAGGTAACTAAGAAGAGTTTCAACTTAGCAATCAGAAGTCAGACTATAAACGCAATTCTCAATTACTTCAAATCATAATCTATTATATTGTTTTATATGTTGCCCGAATCAAAGAATAGAATTTATTATTAATTAATATAATATTTTTTTAATATATTAATTTCTCTTTTATAAAGCCAGTTATTTATGCATCATTTATTTAATTTAAAAATATCAGTTTATGATTTTTAGATAATAAATTGGGCTCTAAGGTAATTTATTTAGGCTATTGGATTATTGTTATTATGTGTCTTACTTCCTTATTGTATACTATCTACATCTGTATTAAATTATTAATTATTATATTTATTAATATATATTTTATATTTAAACTAAGGATTTCATAAGTTTAATTTTATTATATGGTTATTATAATTATTATATTATTTATGTGATTTTTATTATCTTATAAATTTCTAATTTGTTATAATTACCAGTACCTTATCATCTCACAACACATAATAATCGATCGCAGATAGAGTATATTTGTCGGCTCTCAACTCATGTTGAACATGCAGTGGCCATTAAGCGAACTAGCACACAATGTTTTGTGAGGTTAATCACTTTGCTCACTCGGACATACCATACAATCTCTATTACATTATAAATTGACTGTGAGTGTGACTCATACAAGATAAGATACTAAAAAGATTCTATATTCTAGAATGTGTGTGTTATTTGTAATTCTATAGCAATATTAAATATAAATTTGCATCTTATAATATTATCCTGTTAGATCGTTAGATTCAGAGTTTGAGAGCACGTGCCCTAGAAAATAAATATGAAGGTCGAGAAGGAATGTATCATTTGTAGGTATGAATAATCTTGACACATGAATGGGTAAACGAGATTTATTATTTGTGCCTTTGCAAAATATCGTGAAAATTATACTACACTTATTCGATAACGTTGTCACACATGTTCGGAAACTTTATTTATGAATTACTTTTGCTACTGTTATTATACTATGTAATTGTATTTTGCATAATCAATCCTAAATTTGTCTATTAAAACATGATATGTTATTTACTGTAAGTAATTCGGTATTCAGATATATAAAATTTATGTATATCATTATTTATAAATATTATTATTAAATTTTATTATTATTTTATTATTAATTAAATTATTATTATTATATTTTATTATGTATTATTATGTATTATTATATATGTATATTATTATTATTATATGTATTATTATTTATTAGGTGTTAATAAGTATATTAAATCAGAATTGAGGTATCTCAACTTTGCGACTAATCCAATGAGTAAAATAATTTTACATTATTAGATTTGTTATATGTAATGAATTTCATATAATCTAGTTATATGTACTAAAGCCTTTTCTAACTATATTAGTTATAATTGAGTAAGTTAGCAGGAAGAATATATCCTAATTTTTATAACATGTAATCTCATTCTAGAGGAAACTTTCGGTATTACATATAAACTAAATCATACCTTGTACTAATAGGCATAATCTCTACGGACAGGTGGTTTCGAGGTATCATTGTTTGCAAAACCGTGAAAAAATATTAACACATTTATAGTAACGACTAGCTCACACAGCGGTAGTCCATGCTTATCTATATGTTTATTTGTGTATATACCCATTCGCTAAATTTGTATTAACATGTATTCATGTTAGAAAGGTCGGTTATCAGAAATAATACACAACTTAAACTCTTGAGAGAGCCTTTCCAAGGAAAAGACTGAAATTATAGGAATGATTTAGGGCTACGATTCCTATTCACTTCTAACTGCTCAACGGCCGTCATTGATATTCTGTTCGCAATTAACATCTTCCTCCCTTTCTCTCAACTCAAAGGCTGGTAAACCCTAAATATCTCTATTGCCTGTCTAATATTCTAAGCATTTACTTGATCGCGTGCACGGTTGCTATCTAGAAAAGTTCATGTGGCAAATACATTTTATTATATGTATTAATAGTAAGAGCGAGCAAGAGTCCTCCGTGATAGGGTTGCATAATCTGCGCTCCGCATTCAAATCTACAAGGCGATTGTAGGACGCAGACGACTGTTGTGCTATTCACGTAGCTGTTGTCCCGGTCCTCTCGTGTCAGCTTAGAGGTTACATTTAAATGTCTCTATTAATTCCGATCGAGCTACTCGATGGTGCATTCAATAATCAGAGCTCTTACGATCACACTTAAGACATAACTTCGTTAGACTAAATCCCTTGTGTTATAGTCAATTATCAATTTATTTCTTATTCTACAACATGATGATTTTTTTCACATAAGTCAATACTTAATTGTGTTCGCGAGCACAGTAAGGCTGGATTTTCTCCGTTAATATTATATATACATAATATATTATAATATAATAAAATATAAATAATTATATATTATCACACAAAACACTAATATATCATTAGATTAAAACACAATCTACTGAATAAATTTATATAATATTATAATAGAGAATTATTTATATTACTTCATTAAATAAATAATTAGCCACATCATATATTTAATAATTAATGAACGTAACAGTAATTAATAAATCTGTCGTAAATGTCAGCTCAATTAGATGTCCTATCTAGCTATACGAACCTAAATTTATACATATGATTACAAAAAAAGTGATTCTTTTTCAGAAACGTGTTGAATATACATCCATAACATTTGGTTAAAAAGCATACTTCGTGTCGTTATCGACGGCATCTGAATTAAAAAATAAATGCGTATTTTTGCTGTGTAGAATATATTTAATCGATAAGGAATCGAAAATATGCTAATATGATAACTATCTAATTAACTTTTACTCACTGGACATATGTGGCTAATTGGCAAGCAATACTTGACCTTTGAATTGTTCTGTATATAAATAAAATAATTTTGTTACTTACGGGCTAATTCTTTCATGATGGATTGAATGCTATAGAATATAGAAAGAGGAAATGACTTCCATAAATCAGGACATACCATGTCTTCTGTAAGAAATTAAAAAAAGAACCTCGGGAATCCTCTCATACATATGCAAGCTCATATCAAAGCTGCTTTTTGTCATTTAGAGATTCCCAGTCATTTACCCATGTATCCCTAAAAGCCCACCGTGAATTCCAGAAATCTGATGAAATAGTCACACGCCATTACCTGAATTGTTGATTCTGTAATTAAAGACTTAGAATATAAGTAAACGTATAGGGTTGGTTGATGAATTTCACTTTTGGACGATGATCAGTAACCTACCCGGAATAAACTTATCACATACATTATATGGAGATATATTGAAGCAATATGGTGAAAAATAATGAGACTTTGGAAGGGTCATTTCCAGTGCCGGTGACAAGGCAACCTTTACCAAATTAAAGTATAGCTACTGTGTTTCCATGAATGTAGAGATGCGAATGTAATGACTGTAAAACATAGACGTAATTTCGAGCCACAAATGTAGTTTCACAACATCGTGTAATTGTATATACGGTTCATTCTAGAGAAAGGACTTGTTATTGTCTTTCAAGCTTTGTTTCTGTTATGAGAATACTCGTGAATGTGTAGAGGTTAAGACTTATCATTGTAACTAACAATCCAAGGTGAGCAAACACTTGAGCAAAACTCACGAGGTCCAGAAGAAAAGAATGATAGCTGTCAAAGTGAAATAAAAACGAAAAAACAAATACTCACAATTCTTCATAGGAATGACTTTAAAATAGAGAATATCGACGATAATTGCCGATAGTCGTCTTTTTCTGGGTAGAGTAAAATACTTAAATCTTTAATGACAGAGATACCCTTTATATATTATCGGGCATGATGGAGTTATTGTGTTCCATCTATTCCAGAGTTTATATAACAGTGCTAAACTATATAGAAATGTCGAGACATACCGATGATTAGATAAAGGCTAATTGATGATAAAGGAAACTTAAGTAAATAGAATTGCTGTCGTCTTCAATTATTGGTATCAATCATATGTGATATGTGATACAGATAATTGAAGTTGACTCAAGTTAGTTTCACTGATATGTGGTCATACGAAATTATAGAAAGCCGAAAAACTCCTTGTAAATAATTTTATAATTGACTTCATCATGATCGGAGTTTTCAGAGACGATCTGATTCGAAAGTGTTAGCGTTGTGGGCGCACATATTGGAGGTTAAATTATGATCATACAGTTCGCATATCCATCATTACTGAACACCCAAGTTTCAAAAATTATCACAGCAGTCCTAATAAAAAGAGGCAATGTAATGATTTATTAATCCGCCTTAGGAACTACTGGGAGACTTGATGGTGGCGCTTAGACATATCCAAAGCATTCTGACCGGTATGGCATGCGTCACTGTTCTCTCAACTCCCTTCCTTTGGGTTTCTTCCTTCTCTTGCTTACTTTATACTAGTTTTTTCTCTCTAATCGCTTCACATATCGTCTGTTTAACGGGGCGATTCTTCTCTTTTTTCTGTCAAATAGTGTGTCCTCTCGGGGTCTGTCTTTCTCCTATCTTTTTCTTACGTTTTCAATTAATGATCTTCTCCCTGCACATCTACTCTATCTCACTCGTATGCCGATGACTCGCCCTTCTATTCTTCAACTCATTTCAGTTCTGCTCCTCTTTTACTTCTAGATTGCCTCTCGTCTAATCTTTCGATTCGTGATTATCGCTGATCTGAATAGAATATTCCGATGGGGTCGTCTCAACCTGTGAAATTTAATTCTTAAAACCCAACTTCTCAAATCTCCCTCTCTAAAACCCTTCCAAACTTTCCTATCTCTTTCGACGGTTCTCTCGCTCTCCCTGTTGACAATATAAACATTCCTTGGCCTTAACATTAACAAAAAAATGGTCTTTGAAACCTCACATCACAACGGTTGCTAGGCGGCCTAAAGGAAACTGGGAATCTTGTTTAGACTGCGAGACTTTTTTTTTCTTATTCAGTTACTGCAGCTATACAGGGGCCTCATCTGCCCTTTGTAATGGAGTACTGCTCTTCATATCTGGGGGGCTCTGGTTTCACCGCGGCTTTTGAATGTCGATGGTCAAAGCCAAAAGACTTAAAACTGTTCCGTATGTACTTTCCGCTTCACTTGACCCTCTATCTTTGCGCGCGATGTTGGTGCATTATCTGCTTTCTATAGGTACTTGCAGCGGAGAAGTGCTCGGGAACTTGTAACTCATGTGTAGTCCTACCAACCCTTTACGGACGGCGCCGCTAGCGACAGGGGTGCGGTGGTCGCGCATAGTTTTGTTAATATTGGCACTCCAGGCTAGTACGCTGCGGTCTTCCTTCTTTCAGCCCGACGATCTTCTTGGAATTCTCTTCCATCTCGTGTGTTTCCTGCTGAATTTAATCTCCCTCATCTTCAGATATTAAGCTTGCGTCTTGCTCATTCTGCGTAATTTCGCCGTATCTGGTGAGTCTTCTGGGACGTGTTTACCCCGTCCTTGATAGTGTCGCTCATCCCGTAATGGTGGTGACAATACTATAAAAAAAAAAAAAAAAAAAATAGCAAAAGAAATCTAAATTTGTCATAATATCTATTCTAGCTGAACCGGTTTCAGATAATAATTTGCGCTAATAGGTAATTTAGGCAGGTGTTTTTGAGGTACTTACTTTGTAGAACTCTAAAATATTACCATTATGATTGAATGAATAAAGAGTAGTCAAGCTATTTACTATTTGTTTTATTGTTTATAGAAACGAATCTAAATTTGTTATAAATGGTATTCATGTTAGAGTTTATCGGTTCAATAATAATTTAGCTCCTAGGTTATTTAGCAAGTGTTTTGAGTATCTCCTTTGCCGAACCGTAAAAAATTTACACATTTTGTGTAAGTGATACAAGCGTATTTAAGCTTATTCTATATTGTATGATGTTAATAGCAAGAAATCTAAATTGTTTATAATATTGTATTCATTTGGTTGGATTTTAAAGATAATAATTTGGCTCTAAGGTTAATTTAAGGCAGGTTTTGAGTATCTCCTTTGGTCACCATAAAATATTTACAATTTGATGAGTGAATTAAACGTAGTCAAGCTTATTTATATTGTTTTACGTGTATATTTATAAATTGGAAATCTGAGATTTTGTTAAATATGCTATCATGTTAATCTGTTTCAGATAATAATGTTGGGCTTCCTAGTACTTTAGCTCAGTGTCTTAGGTATCTCCTCTCGCACAATCCGTAAAAAATTTCACAACATTATTTATAATAAAGCTAAGTCAAGCTATTTAATTGTTCATATTGTGTGAAAACAAAGAAATCTAAAATTTTGTTATAATATGTATTCATGTTTGTTCGGTTTCAGATAATAATGGCTCCTTAGCTAATTTAGCAGTGTTTGAGGTATTTTCCTTTGCACAACCGTAAAAAATTTTACAATTGGATGTAGTGATAAAGCGAAGTCAATCTTATTTATATTGTTCTTATTGTAATAGAAAATAAAAATCTAAAAATTTGTTATAATATGTATTCAGGTTAGATCGTTTTCAGATAATTAATTTGGGCTCCTAGTAATTTAAGCAGGTGTTTTGAGTATCTCTACTTTCTCACAACCCGAAATTAATTTACACCATTATTTAGTGATAAACGAGTCAAGTTTATTTATCATTGTCTAATAATTTGTAATAGCAAAGAATTCTAAATTTTTTTATAATAGTCTTTCATTTAGACGGTTTTCAGATAATAGATTGACTCCTAGGTATTCGCAGGTGTTTTGAGATACTCTCCTTTGCACCACCGAAAATTATTTACAATTTGATTAATGATAAACCGTAGTCAAGCTTATTTATATTCTTGTTATATGTTGTAATAGCAAAGAAATCTAAATTTGTTACTATATGTATTTATATTAGATCGTTTCAGATAATATTTCGAATGGGGGTAATTTTTTTTTAAAAAAGGCAGGGTTTTTTGGTTTTTTTTTTTGAAAAAAAAAAAAAGGTTAAAGAATCTTCCCCCCCCCCCCCTTTTCCCCCCCCCAAAAAAAAACCGGTTTAAAAAAAAAAAAATATTTTTTACCAATTTTTGATGTAGTGATAGAACGTAGTCTCATTTATTATATTGTTTTAATGCGTAATAGCAAATGAATCTAAATTTGTTATAATCATATAATATGTTTTAATGTTAGATCGGTTTCAGATATATATTTGGGCTTCTAATTTAGGCACGTATTTGAGGTATCTCCTTTGCACAATCCGTAAAATATTTACAATATTGATGTGTGACTAAAGGCTATTCAAGCTTAATTCATATTGTTTAATGTGTTAACCCAGAAAGAAATCTAAATTTTTCAATAATATGTATTCATGCTAGATCGTTTTAGATAATAATTGGGCAACAGTAATTTAGGCGGCTGTTTGAGGTATCTCCTTGCACAATCCGTAAAATATTTACAATTTGATTAGTGATAAAACGTAGTCAAACCTTACTTTAATATTTTTATTATATAATATGCAAGAAACTTAAATTTGTTATAATATGTATTCATGTTAGATCGTTTTCAGATAATTATTTGGGCTCTAAGGTAATTTTTCAGGCATGTGTTGAGGTATCTCCTTTTGGACAACTTACGAAATATTTACAGATTTAGAAACTAACTTGGTAGAATAATTTTCAAGCAATTTATATGTGTTAAATGTTGTAATAGCAAAGAATTCGAAATTGTTTTATTAAAATTTGAGTAATGGTTTTCAGATAATAATTGGCTCCTAGGTAATATTAGCAGTTTTTTAGGTATCCTCCTTTGCACATACCGTAAAATATTTTACAATTGATTAGTGATAAAGTCGTGTCAAGCCTTATTTATACATTGTTTTAATGTTATAGCGAAGAAATCTAAATTTGTTATAATATGATTCATTAGCTCGGTTTCAGATAATATTTTGGGATCCATAGGCTAATTTAGGCAGGTGTTTTGATGTATCTTGTGTCAAAACGTAAAAGATTTTACACTTTATGTAGTGATAAGCCGTAGTCAACTTATTTATATTGTTATTTGTGTAATCAGCAAAGAAATCTAAATTGTTATAATAAGTATTCCATGTTAGATCGGTCAGATAATAATTTGGGCTCCTAGGTATTGAGGCAGTGTTTGAGGTATCTATTTCTCCCCTTGACAATCCATAATATTACAATTTGAAATGTAGTGAAAAACGTGTCATGCTATTTATATTGTTTTATATGTATAGCACAGAATCTAAATTTTGCTTATAATGAGTTTCAATTGTAGATCGTGTTTCAGATAATATTTGGGCTCCTAGGTAATTTAGGCAGTTGTTTTAGGTATCTCCTTGCCATAACTGTAAAAGTATTACACAATATTGTAGTGATAAAGCGTAGTCAAGCTTACCTCATATTGTTAATTTTTTAATAGCAAAAGAAATCTTAAATTGTTTATAAATTCATGTTATTCGTACAGATAATACATTGGCTGCTAGTAATTTAGCAGGTCGTTTGAGGTATCTTTGTCCAAAACCGTAAAAATTACACATTTAGTGGTGATTAAAGCGTAGTCAAGCTTTATATTATATTAGTTATATTGTGTAATAGCAAAGAAATCTAAATTGTAAAAATAATATGTTCTCATGTTAGATTGGTTTCAGAGAATATTTTTGGGCTCCTAGTTAATTAAGTCAGGTGTTTGATACTCCTTGCACACCGGTAAAATAATTTACAAAATTTGATGTTTTGATAAAGCGTAGTCAAGCTTATTATTATTGTTATTATGCTGAAATAGCAAAAAGAAACTAAATGTTATATATATGGTAGTGAGCGTTAGATCGGTTTAGAATAATAATTTGGGCTCCTAGGAATTTTAGGGGTGTTTGAGGTTTCTCCTTTTGCACAAACCGTAAATATTTTACACATTTATTTAGTGATAATAAGCGTAGTCAAGTTAACTTTATATTGTTAAAATGTGTTTAAACCTAAATAATTTCAGATTTGTTATAATATGTAATAATGTAATGGATCGGTTTCATGTAATAAATTGGCTCCTAGGTAATTTTAGGCAGGTGTTTCAGGTATCTTCTTGCACACCGTAAAATTATTTGACAATTTGATGATAGTATAAAGCGTAAGTTCAAGCTTATTTATAATTGTTTTTTGTTATATCAAAAAATCTAAATTTGTTATAATATGTTATTTATTTGTATCGGTTTCAGATAATAATTTGGGCTAATAGGTAATTAAATGAAGTTTTTGAGGTATCTCTTTGCAAAAACCGTAAAAATATTTACAATTGATGTAGTGATAAAAGAGTAGTCAAGCTAATTTATATTGTTTTTAGGTTGATATAGCTAAAGACAATCTACATTTGTATCATATTATAATGTTAGATCTGTTTCAGATAATAATTTGGCTTCTAGGTAATTTATGTTATTTCGGTTAAGATAATAAATTTGGGCTCCTAGTAAATTTAGGCAGGTTTTGGAGGTATCTCCTTTGCACAACCGTAAATATTCACAATTTAATGTAGTGATAAGCGTAGTCAAGCTTATTTATAGTGCGTAATGTGTAATAAGCAAAGAAATCTAAATTTGTTCATGTTAGATTATTCAGGGTAGATCGGTTTCAGATAATATTTGGGCTAATAGGTAATTTAAGGCAGGTGTTTGGAGTTTTTTTGCACAACGTAAATATCTTACAATGTTGGAAAAGTGATATAAGCGTAAGTCAAGCTTTATTCTATATTGTTTTATGTTGAATAGCAAAGAAATTTAATTGTTTATAATATGTATTCATTTAGATGTTTTATGATAATAATTCTTGGCTCTTATAATTTGGTAGGTGTTTTGAGGTATTCTCCTTTGCACAAGCCGTAAAAATTTTACGACATCTTTTGTAGTGATAAATCGTAGTCAAGCTTATTTATATTGTTATATGTGTACATACAAAGGAAATCTAAATTTGTTTATAATATTATTCATGTTTGAATCGGTCTTTCCATCATAATTTGTGGCTCCTAGTAATTTGGCAGCGTTTTGAGGTTATCTCTCTTTTGCACAACCCCAAAAATCTTTACAATTTTATGTAGTAATAAAGCGTAGTCCAACTTATTATATATTGTTTATGTGTAATAGAAAAAAATCATAAATTGTATATAAATATGTATCAGGTAGATCGGTTTCAGATTAGAATTTGGCTCACAGGTAATTTAGGAGGTGTTTAATGTATCTCCTTTGCAAACCGTAAAATAATTTACACATTTATTTGGTGATAAAGCGTAGTCAAGTTATTTATATTGTTATATGTGTAAAGCACAGAATTTAAATTTTTTTTTTAATATTTTAATTTTAGATTTTTTTCATGTATAAATTTGGACTCCTAGGTAACTTGGCAGTTGTTTGAGATCTCCCTAATACGAAAATATTTATCAATTGATGTAATGATAAAGCGTGTCAAGCTTTTTATAATTGTATATGTGTCTAGCAAACGTTCATATTTGTAAACGAGTACTCTAGGGATTCATATAATCGTTTTCAGACGTTGAGCGACTCCTTTCGATATGACGTCATTGATAGAAATAAATATGACGTCATTCATCAAAGTTAATATGACGTCACAACTTTTCTTCATATTGTTTTATGTGTACATAGCAACAATTTTTTTAAATTTGTTAATATACCGTATGTATTAATGTTAGATCGTTTCAGATAATAATTTGTCTTCTAGGTAATTTAGGCAGTTATTTGAGGTATCTCCTTTGCACAACCGTAAAATATTTACAATATTGATGTATGATACTAAGCGTAGTCAACTATTTTCTATGTTTTTGTTGTAAAAGCAAAGAAATTCCCTAATATTGTCATAATACTGTATGTATTCATGCTAGAGAATGGTTTTAGATAATAATTTGCTTAATAGGTAATTTAAGCAGCTGTTGAGTATCTCCTTTGCACAATCTGTAAGGCATCGTTCAAATTGTTGTTGAATTAAGCTAGTATGGTATAATGGATGAAATGTTTTTAAAATTACACAAAACAGAATGAGTGTAGGTTAAAAAAAATAATTTAAAAATAAAATTTACTTCAAAATGGGCAATTTATAAAAATTGATAAATTTTCATATTTTTGGTTAGCATCGCAAACAAAAAATTACACAATTTGATCATTGTCCTATCCAAACAACTTTCTGAAGTGCTCCTGATATAGCAACTGAAAATCTAAACATTTGTATTTGTATCCATTAGATCGGTTTTCAATAATAATTTGGGCTCTTAGTTTAATTAGGCAGTGTGTTTGATGAGATTCTAGTGAACCATATAAAAAATATTTACAATTTTGATGTAGTATAAAACGTAGTCAAGTTTATGTATATTGTTATATGTGTACTGTATTGTAATAGCAAAGAATCTCAATTTTTATAATATGCTTTCATGTTTAGATCGTTTCAGATAATAATTTTGGCACCTAGGTAATTTTAGGCAGGTGTTTTTAGGTATCTCCTTTGCAACACAACTGTAAAATATTAACAATTTGTAGTGATAATTCGTAGTCAAGCTTATTATATTTGTTTTATGTGTAATTACAAAAAAAACTAAATTTTTATAATATGTATTCATGTTAGATGCGTTTAGATAATATCTTGGCTCCTACGTAAATTTACAGCAGTGCTTCAGGTATCTTTAATTGTAAAATCGTAAACAAGCTCCGGAATAGCATAAGTCATGTAGATAGTTCAGCCTATGTATATTGTTTATGTGTATAGCAAAAGAAATCTAAAATTGTTATAAATGGTTATTCATGTTACAGATGGTTTCAGATTAATATTGGGCTCCTGGTAATTTATAGCAGGTGTTTGAAGGTATCTCCTTTGCCAACCGTAAAATATTTACAATTTGAATTAGTGATAAAAGCGTAGTCAACCTATTTATATTGTTTTACTGTTGTAATTAGCAAAGAATCTAAATTTGCTTTAATATGGATTCATGTTAGAGCGGTTGCAGATCAATTAACTCTTGTGGCCCAAGGTAATTTAATCATTTTTGAACACTTCTAATCCGAAAAAAATTTACACATGTAATATGATAAAAGTATCAATCATAGAAGCAATTTACTCTACTAGAATAGAAAATCTACAAAATCTTTAAACAATATGTATTCATGTTGGATCGTTTTCAGATACTATTTGGGCTCCTATAATTGAGGCCAGGTATTAAAAATCGATATTACAATTATATATTTGCACTTTACTATCACATTTAATTAGTGTTAAAGCGTAGTCAAGTTTTTTATATTGTTAAATGTGAATAGAAAAGAAATCTAAATTTTATAAAGTAGTATTCATTGTTAGATCGTTTCAAGATAATAATTTGGGCCTCCCCTCAGTTACATTAAGGCAGGTGTTTGAGATATTCCTTTGCACAACCGTAAAATATTTCAAATTTGATGTAGTGACAAAAAGTAGATCAAGCTTATTTATATTTGTTAACTTGTAATAGCAAAGAAATCTAATTTGTTTATATATCATGTATTCATGTAAGTCGTTTCCAGATAATAATGGGCTCCTAGAATTTAGGCAGGTTGTTTGAGGTATCTCCTTGCACAAGCGTAAAATAATTACAATTTGATTAGTGATAAAACGTAGTCAACTTATTTATATTTGTTTTTCATTGTAATAGCAAAGAAATCATAAATTTTTAAACGACGCAGATTCGGTTTCAATAATAATTTGGGCTCCTTGTTAACTAAGGCAGGTGTTTGGGTATCTTCTTTGCAAAACCGTAAATATTTACAATTGTATGTAGTTATTAAAAGTATGTCAAGCTTATTTATATTGTTATATTTAATAGACAAAGAATCTTTAAATTTTATAATATGTCCTTCTATGTTAGAATCGGTTTTCAGATAATAAATTGGGCTCCTAAGGTAATTTAGACAGGTGTTTGAGGTATCTCCTTTTGCTCAACCAGTAAATATTTCAATTTTGATGTAGTGATTAAACGTAGTTCAAGCTTATTTATATTGTTTATGTGTAATATCAAAGAAAACTTAGAATTGTAATTTTTATATGTATTACAGTTAGGCGGTTCAGATAATATTTTTGGCTCCTAGTAATTTAGGCAGGTGTTTTGAGTTACCTGCTTAAAACCTAAAATATTTACAATTTCGATGTAGTGTTAAAACGTTAGTCCAAGTTATTTATAATTGTAAATGTGTAATAGCAAAGCAAATCTAAATTTGTTATAACTAGTGTTCATATGTTAAATCGTTTCAGATAATAATTTTGCGCTCCTTGGTAATTAAGGAAGGTGTTTGAGGTATTCCTTTGCACAACAAAAATTTTAAATTTGATGTTGTAATAAAGCGTTGTAATGCTTTTTATATTGGTTTTTAATGTTTAGGCAAAGAAACTAAATTCTGTTATAATATGTATGATGCTCGTTAGAAGATTCGTTCATAATAATTTGGCTCCTAGGTAATTTGGCAAGTTTTTGAAGTATCTCCTTTGACAACTGTAAAAAAATTTTAAGCATTTAGTAGTGATAAAGCTAAAACAACTTAAGTTTAATTGGTTTTATTGAATAGGTAAAGAAAACTAAATTTGTTATAATTTTGTTATGTTCAATCGGTTTCAGATAATAATTTGGCTCCTAGTTAATTAGATATTTGAGGAATCTGCTCCACACCATCGTAAAAAAATTTAAATTTTATGTAGTGAAAAAGCGTACAAGCTTATTTAACTGTTATAATGTTTTATGTGACATAGCAAAGAAATCTAAATTTGTTTATAGAATTATTCACTGTGTTTTGTAATTTGGTCTCCTATTAATTACTGAAAGTTGTCGGCAGCCGACTTAAAACTCCCAAGTCTGTTTCCAGTATTGATCTTAGTCATTTCAAACTATTTAAAACTTATGAGTTTGCAAATTTCAGGGCGGCAGATATTCCTGCTCTAATTATTCTCAGTGGGGATATTTGCAAACTCCATTGAAAGATACTGAAAGCAAGGTTCATATGAAAGCAAAGCTTTGGCAAACTGTTTACCAAATTCGTTTCGATGATTAAAAGTGAAAATATTACCTTCGTGGATTCAATTATGGGCTCATGAAAATATTTTTTATCTAGGTAATAGATTTGTATTTCATGACTAGGATTTTATCACGCAGCGCATGTCTATATAGCTATGTTGTCTCACTCACACAAGATAACACAACCTTTTTGTGTGCTTATCTGCTAACTTAGTAGCATGCTTATTATATTGAAATCTCAATTTCACAAACCTACCAGTTGCAGTTTTAATCTTTAATTAACATTTCCTTCATGTTTTGTACGTCTCCTTTAGTTGGATTGAATGAACTAATGATATGAGGAAATTCTTATTTCCATTGTACGGAAGAATGAATGCTCTTTAAACTCCTTTTTAATGAATGCCCTTTAAACTCCTTTTTAGTTATGAAACAGTATCCTGCTCCAGACGGATATCATTTTCAATATCCAGTCTCCGGGATCTTTCTGTAAGAACTGGAATAATTTTTACTTAAAAATCTGAATATTTAGCTTCCATACATAATAATCCATCCATTAGCTTTAGAAATATTTTGCTTTGATTTGTTATATAATTGTTAAAAAAATAGTGATATATGTTGTGAGATTTTCCTGTACTTTTATAGAAAGATCCTTTTAACAAATCTTAAGATTTTTAAAATTTAAAATGCATCTTTAAATTCTTAATAAACTTGCTTGCCGTAATAACTTTATATAATTACGTAAGATATATTTCTTTAAACAATGTAATTTATTATGCATAACTATTCAAAATATTGTGATGGACAAATATTCATGAAAAATACTTTAAAAAATGTGATAATCTTAATTATGGGATAGGTTCAATGTTTAAGTAAAAAAATTGTCGAAATTAAAAATTTATTATAATTATTTTTTATAATTCATCCGATTTTTATGAATTTTTCAGAGTAAATATAAAACTACATTAAAAAAAATGATTAACTTTAAGAACAGGTTTAATGAATCTTTAACTAAAAAATTGTCAAAATTGAAAATTTGCTATGACTATTTTTTACAATTGATTCAGTTTTTATGAATTCAGAGCATATATAATTGGTCGTTTCAGTTTCGATTCGAAGTATTTGTCTGTATTTTCAACCGTCTGACATCTGGACCTAATTAAAATTGCCAATTTTGAGTGATTCCATCTCTTAAAAAAACTTTCAACATTTAGACGTAGATAAAAGTTTTAGGTTTATGCCTCCTAACTCCTTCTATACCATATTCAAAAATAAAAAATATCTCTGTATGTTTTTTTTCACATTATCGGGAAGATATGTGATAATTTCAAAATTGAAAATTCTTTATTTTATTTATTTTATTGTCCATCCTATTTTTTTTTAAACTTTCAGAGTAGATTGAATTAGACGAGTTACATATCTATTATTTATAACATTTTACTATATACCCAATAATTTGGCACATAGGAACGTCATTGTACTGTCTGTTTTCAATTGGACATGCACGCCAAAATTAAAATAATTAGGTATGAAGAAAATGTCTAAATAAAAGTTGTGTAATTCGTTAGATCTATTTACTCTGATAATTTAATTTTGAAAAACTCAGATGAATATTAAAAAAATGAACAAATTTTTCACTTTTGACATAAAAATTCTACCCCCACGATTTTCTTACTTTTTGGATACTAATTAAAGGGGATATAAACCTAATACATTTGTTGAAGTTTTGTAACTCGTTTAATTTTATCTACACTGAATATTTCATAAGAATCAGATGAATAGTAAAAATCTTTACAGCAAATTTTCAATTTGGTAATATTTTTAGTTTAACAATAGATTTATAAAAGTTGCAGTTTTTACTGTTTTCAATAGAAACAGAATATATTTAATCATAACTCATTGTTAACTACAGTAATTTATTCTTTTCTAACATACTGGAGAATGAATATTTAATAT
This sequence comes from Trachelipus rathkii, assembly GCA_015478945.1. Lineage (NCBI taxonomy): Eukaryota > Metazoa > Arthropoda > Malacostraca > Isopoda > Trachelipodidae > Trachelipus > Trachelipus rathkii. The sequence goes on from JABUQX010014956.1 coordinate 30,672, forward strand.
GGATAAATATATTAAATTTTCAAAAGTATAAGATTAAAAAATGTGGTTCAAAAATAGAAGCATATCAGCTTTTTCGAGTGAATTTTTTTCTTTTTGAGCT
>JABUQX010014957.1:20000-30000 GCA_015478945.1 Trachelipus rathkii
AAGTACAGATACGCACATGTTTTCCCGCTAAAATTGCCCCATATTTCTTGAATAATTTCGTTAACCCCAATAAAAGCTTATTTACTGGCAAATATCTTTTTTCTGTTGTATTAAAAGACCCACTATAAAAAGCAAAAGGAGTCCCATTCTCATCGTCCGACATAATTACCGTATTAAAAGCTTTATTATTTGCATAAATGTACACTTTGAGAGGCGCATCGACTGCAGGGAACCTGAGCCGAGAGGCGTGACTAATCGCTTGTTTTATATCTACAAAAGACTTCTCAGCCTCGGGAGACCACGTGATTTTTTTATTAGAGCTATTTTTTCCCTTTAAAAAATTATACAAAGGCAACGTTAGATTTGTAAAACACGGTATATTTTGACGGTAAAAGGAAATTCGGCCAACAAACGAACGTACTTCTTTTATGGTTACCGGCCGAGGAACATTAATTATTTCCTTAACTTTTTCAGATAATGGCGCAAGCCCTTCTTCCGTCAAGTCAAAACCCAAATAACTTAATCTTTTTACCCCAAATTCGCATTTTTTTTTATTTAAACAAATTTTAAAATAATTTAATCTCTCAAATACTTGTTTAAGTACCAACACGTGGTCTGATAAATCTTTGGTCCCTATCAAAATATCGTCTAAATACACGTGTACACCGGGAATGCCTTGAAGTAATATAGTTAAAAATCTCATAAAACAGGAACTCGAATTTTTAAATCCCATCGGTAATTGTCTAAAAGAAAAATTTCCGATCATTGTACTAATAGTAAAATAATGTTGATCGGCTTCTGCTAAAGGCAGTAAATAGTACGCGTTCGTGACGTCAAGCTTACTTAATACCTTTGTCCCATGAAGCCCACTAAATATATCATTTATATTCGGCATAGCAAATACATCATTTTTCGCCACGGAATTGAGTTTCCTAAAATCACACACGATTCGGACCCCTCCCCCATTTTTTTCTAACACGCTGATGGGAAAACTCCATTGCGATGGTGCCCTCTTTAAAACTTTCGCTTTTACTAAATTTAATAGCTCCCTCTTTGTTTGTTCGAATAATTTGTGAGGAATACGACGAGGTTTAAGTTTTATTGGAACTCCGCTTATATTAGTTTTATAAGGAAAAAGTGACGCTAATTCCTTCAAGATAGCAGTTGGAATGCTCGTCTCCTCTCCCCCACGTAAAGCACAAGTATCCCCCCCCATTTCTATTCTTAAGTTTCGACTCAGCGTTCCCCCCTCCCCCAAATTCTCTGAACAAATCATCCCAAGCTTTAAGCTGCTGTTCCCGAACCTTAAAATTTTCCGGTAAATATGCATTTATAAATAAATGTTTAAATTCAACTACCAGATTATTGACTAAAGGTATTTCACTAAAAAGTTCATTAGTAGCTACAGAAGAAGAAAATTGAGAGAGAGTATGAATAAAAGCCTTATCTCTACAAATCGTGTTATTACATAAATTTATACCTTCTTTGCTCTGAGTATCCGTTAACACATCTGTCTCAAAATTAATATTAAACGAAAATTTTTTTAAAAACGGCATTCCTAATATACAAATGGGCAATTTAGTAGTTAGAAATTCTACATCATAAGTTCTCTTTAACCCAAAATCAATTGTAACAATTTCGCGCGAGTATATGTCAATTACGGTATCATTTGCTGCTTTAATTTGACCAATAATCGATACATTCAGGTCTCCATCCATAGGGAGTAAATTGATCTCACTCCCACTATCTAAAATAAAGACTCTTTTTGATATTTTATCAACAATTGTATAAAGTTTATAATTTCTTACATTATTTAATACCGACAAATTATTTATGACCTGATTTTCTCCAGTCGGAGCATCCGTAATTAATATATTTTGTGAGCCGCTATAAGCCAGCGTGGGTATCGTATGGGTCACATCGATACTCTTGTCAATAGTCGGAATACTCAGAGCTTCATTGGAAGAAGGATGAGGACCTCCTTGTACATGCCATAGAGCGCTTTGCTCGATACTCTTAAAATTACTCAAAGCTACATCCCTATTATTATTATTATACCCATTAGAATACCAAACATACCTATTATTATTCATATTATTATTATTATTAATACACCCATTAGAATACCAAACATACCTATTATTATTCAGATTAATATTATTATTAAACCTACTATTAGACGCATGCAAATTATTTACTATAGCAGAATCCCCATAATAAAAAATACGACCATTTTCATTTAAAATATTCACCTCCCCCCCTAACTCCTGTTCGAGGGGGGATCTGATGCGTTTCCCTGCCTTCTTTGGGGATGAGACTCATGGGCTGGCCGACTTTCTCCATTTGGCGGGAATACCAAAGAATACATAGGACAAAATTCCGAATGACATGTGTAACTTCTATGTAAAAATCTGGAGTGTGGTTTACATAACTCGCCTAACAACTCCGCATTTACAGTGTTGCCTTGTTTACGTTCTCTATGAGCATTTCTTCTATTTTGAAATGAAGGTTGTTCTTCTGTACGAGTCGGTTTAGCAGCGGCCTCACTCAGCTGTCCTGCGACTTTGGTGAGAGACTTGAGAAGCCCTTTCATCTCTCGAAAGAACTCTTTGTTTACTTTAGCCTCTTCTGAAACTTGAGGATCGTTGTTGTTGTTTGTATTTCGACTCTCTCCATATGTGCCGCTCTCTTGGGTCGGGAACTGTTCTCCTTGAAGATAATTTACCGCCCCCCAATATTCTCTCCCCCGTCTCTCGTGTGGGGTTTCGTAGTCATTCCTATAAAAGTTCTTATATAAGTTATCTGCTACTTTTGTAATTTTTTCAAGACTGCTATCGTCTGCCAGAGTCATTAAACTTTCTTGTATGCGAGATGGAAGCTCATTAATAAACAATTCATGAACAAAAGGAGCACTGTTTTCTGCAAGCAGATCGAATCCTATTCTTCCCATAACGTCACGAACTCTTGCCAAGTAAACTGAAGGAAGTTCTTCTTTTTTTCTTCCTTTTTTGAAAATTTCCCTAATTTGACTCCTCAGGTTGGGAGCGTAAGCTTCCTCTATCGACGCAATTAACTTTTGAAAGCAATCTCCCCCAATGGAAATTTGATGGTTGCTACAATATCATGGGGAAGGACGGAAGCCAAAATTCTTACGCGTTCTTTTGGATCATCCACTCCATTAAGTTTGAAAACGGTAATCGTAGTGTGTAACCAAGTCATCATATTACGCAAATCTAACTTTGGAATAGCGCCAATAGGCAGACTGGTCTTTGGAGTCCCCCCCAACGAGGGGGAGACTGTGGGGGTAACAGATCTTGCTCGTAGCGGGGTATGAAGGTCCTGACTTGCTTCCCCATCGGAGTTCGAATTTTCTTCTCTCCGAATTGGAGATTTGGGGGAAGCGGGGGAGACGTTCGAAGTTTTTGCAGATGCTTTTGGTGTATTACTTGACTTTCCCCTACCCCTCCCGGTGTTAAACCGGGGAGATCTTTTTTTATGGCTGGGCATCTTAAAGTCCCTTCTGCCCGTTTCTTTAATCTTTTTTTTTTTTTTTTTTTTTTTTTTTTTTTTTTTTGCCGGTGATATTATTTGAAAATGGAGCTCTTTTTCACAAGACTAGCGACTTTTAAAATAACGGGATTCTTCACGCTAATCGTTATGTAATAAAGTTTATGAGAGCTATGTACCCACGCACTAAGACTTTATTTTGTTACCAAAAAATTTTCACAGTATATGGGTCACTTCACTTAGCACTATATTTGTTTATTGGCACTTTTCACATTGACAATCACCACTTTTTTTTTTCTTGTTATGCGCCCCCTAGATCAGAAAGGGTTTTTTTTTGTATGTCACATGACTGGCGGTCCACCAAAACTATGAACAAAGACTGATCTTTATAATTATTAATTGGCCCTATTTAATAGATCACTTTGATATAGCAAACAATAAAATGGTTTTGGAATAGCGAAACGCTTCTTTAGTTATTTCTTTATTAATTACTTCTTATGATTATTTTACAAGAACACAATTTAAGTGTTTTAACTATTGTTCAAAGACACATTTAAAGAATAATTGATATTGTAGGAATAAATATTTCTTTTTGAACAATAGTTAAAACACTTAAATTGTGTTCTTGTAAAATAATCATAAGAAGTAATTAATAAAGAAATAACTAAAGAAGCGTTTCGCTATTCCAAAACCATTTTATTGTTTGCTATATCAAAGTGATCTATTAAATAGGGCCAATTAATAATTATAAAGATCAGTCTTTGTTCATAGTTTTGGTGGACCCCAGTACAGTGACATAAAAAAAAAACCCCCTTGTGGATCTAGGGGGCGCATAACAAGAAAAAAAAAGTGGTGATTGTCAATGTGAAAAGTGCCAATAAACAAATATAGTGCTAAGTGAAGTGACTCATATACTGTGAAAAATTTTTTGGTAACAAAATAAAGTCTTAGTGCGTTGGTACATAGCTCTCATAAACTTTATTACATAACGATTAGCGTGAAGAATCCCGTTATTTTAAAAGTCGCTAGTCTTGTGAAAAAGAGCTCCATTTTCAAATAATATCACCGGCAAAAAAAAAAAAAAAAAAAAAAAAAAAAGATTAAAGAAACGGGCAGAAGGGACTTTAAGATGCCCAGCCATAAAAAAAGATCTCCCCGGTTTAACACCGGGAGGGGTAGGGGAAAGTCAAGTAATACACCAAAAGCATCTGCAAAAACTTCGAACGTCTCCCCCGCTTCCCCCAAATCTCCAATTCGGAGAGAAGAAAATTCGAACTCCGATGGGGAAGCAAGTCAGGACCTTCATACCCCGCTACGAGCAAGATCTGTTACCCCCACAGTCTCCCCCTCGTTGGGGGGACTCCAAAGACCAGTCTGCCTATTGGCGCTATTCCAAAGTTAGATTTGCGTAATATGATGACTTGGTTACACACTACGATTACCGTTTTCAAACTTAATGGAGTGGATGATCCAAAAGAACGCGTAAGAATATTGGCTTCCGTCCTTCCCCATGATATTGTAGCAACCATCAAATTTCCATTGGGGGGAGATTGCTTTCAAAAGTTAATTGCGTCGATAGAGGAAGCGTACGCCCCCAATCTTAGAAGTCAAATCAGTGAAATTTTCAAAAAAGGAAGAAAAAAAGAAGAGCTTCCTTCGGTTTACTTGGCAAGAGTTCGTGACGTTATGGGAAGAATAGGATTCGATCTGCTTGCAGAAAACAGTGCTCCTTTTGTTCATGAATTGTTTATTAATGAGCTTCCATCTCGCATACAAGAAAGTTTAATGACTCTGGCAGACGATAGCAGTCTTGAAAAAATTACAAAAGTAGCAGATAACATATATAAGAATTTTTATAGGAATGACTACGAAACACCCCCCCCTCCGAGAGACGGGGGAGAGAATATTGGGGGGCGGTAAATCATCTTCAAGGAGAACAGTTCCTGACCCAAGAGAGCGGCACATATGGAGAGAGTCGAAATACAAACAACAACAACGATTCTCAAGTTTCAGAAGAGGCTAAAGTAAACAAAGAGTTCTTTCGAGAGATGAAAGGGCTTCTCAAGTCTCTCACCAAAGTCGCAGGACAGCTGAGTGAGGCCGCTGCTAAACCGACTCGTACAGAAGAACAACCTTCATTTCAAAATAGAAGAAATGCTCATAGAGAACGTAAACAAGGCAACACTGTAAATGCGGAGTTGTTAGGCGAGTTATGTAAACCACACTCCAGATTTTTACATAGAAGTTACACATGTCATTCGGAATTTTGTCCTATGTATTCTTTGGTATTCCCGCCAAATGGAGAAAGTCGGCCAGCCCATGAGTCTCATCCCCAAAGAAGGCAGGGAAACGCATCAGATCCCCCCTCGAACAGGAGTTAGGGGGGGAGGTGAATATTTTAAATGAAAATGGTCGTATTTTTAATTAAAGGAAATCTGAAATAGTGAAATAAATTTGCATGCGTTAAAGTAGCTGAAATAATTAAATTATTAAACTTAGTTACTAACGTGAAATTTTCTCGTCTATATGGGTGTATGAATAATAATAATATAATAATAATATATAATACCTAATAATAATAATAAATAATAATACATAATGTAGCTTTGAGTAATTTTAAGAGTATCGAGCAAAGCGCTCTATGGCATGTACAAGAAGGTCATCCTTCTTCCAATGAAGCTCTGAGTATTCCGACTATTGACAAGAGTATCGATGTGACCCATACGATACCCACGCTGGCTTATAGCGGCTCACAAAATATATTAATTACGGATGCTCCGACTGGAGAAAATCAGGTCATAAATAATTTGTCGGTATTAAATAATGTAAGAAATTATAAACTTTATACAATTGTTGATAAAATATCAAAAAGAGTCTTTATTTTAGATAGTGGGAGTGAGATCAATTTACTCCCTATGGATGGAGACCTGAATGTATCGATTATTGGTCAAATTAAAGCAGCAAATGATACCGTAATTGACATATACTCGCGCGAAATTGTTACAATTGATTTTGGGTTAAAGAGAACTTATGATGTAGAATTTCTAACTACTAAATTGCCCATTTGTATATTAGGAATGCCGTTTTTAAAAAAATTTTCGTTTAATATTAATTTTGAGACAGATGTGTTAACGGATACTCAGAGCAAAGAAGGTATAAATTTATGTAATAACACGATTTGTAGAGATAAGGCTTTTATTCATACTCTCTCTCAATTTTCTTCTTCTGTAGCTACTAATGAACTTTTTAGTGAAATACCTATAGTCAATAATCTGGTAGTTGAATTTAAACATTTATTTATAAATGCATATTTACCGGAAAATTTTAAGGTTCGGGAACAGCAGCTTAAAGCTTGGGATGATTTGTTCAGAGAATTTGGGGGAGGGGGGAACGCTGAGTCGAAACTTAAGAATAGAAATGGGGGGGGGGATACTTGTGCTTTACGTGGGGGAGAGGAGACGAGCATTCCAACTGCTATCTTGAAGGAATTAGCGTCACTTTTTCCTTATAAAACTAATATAAGCGGAGTTCCAATAAAACTTAAACCTCGTCGTATTCCTCACAAATTATTCGAACAAACAAAGAGGGAGCTATTAAATTTAGTAAAAGCGAAAGTTTTAAAGAGGGCACCATCGCAATGGAGTTTTCCCATCAGCGTGTTAGAAAAAAATGGGGGAGGGGTCCGAATCGTGTGTGATTTTAGGAAACTCAATTCCGTGGCGAAAAATGATGTATTTGCTATGCCGAATATAAATGATATATTTAGTGGGCTTCATGGGACAAAGGTATTAAGTAAGCTTGACGTCACGAACGCGTACTATTTACTGCCTTTAGCAGAAGCCGATCAACATTATTTTACTATTAGTACAATGATCGGAAATTTTTCTTTTAGACAATTACCGATGGGATTTAAAAATTCGAGTTCCTGTTTTATGAGATTTTTAACTATATTACTTCAAGGCATTCCCGGTGTACACGTGTATTTAGACGATATTTTGATAGGGACCAAAGATTTATCAGACCACGTGTTGGTACTTAAACAAGTATTTGAGAGATTAAATTATTTTAAAATTTGTTTAAATAAAAAAAAATGCGAATTTGGGGTAAAAAGATTAAGTTATTTGGGTTTTGACTTGACGGAAGAAGGGCTTGCGCCATTATCTGAAAAAGTTAAGGAAATAATTAATGTTCCTCGGCCGGTAACCATAAAAGAAGTACGTTCGTTTGTTGGCCGAATTTCCTTTTACCGTCAAAATATACCGTGTTTTACAAATCTAACATTGCCTTGTATAATTTTTTAAAGGGAAAAAATAGCTCTAATAAAAAAATCACGTGGTCTCCCGAGGCTGAGAAGTCGTTTGTAGATATAAAACACGATTAGTCACGCCTCTCGGCTCAGGTTCCTGCGTCGATGCGCCTCTCAAATGTGTACATTTATGCCAATATAATAAGCTTTAATACGGTAATTAATGTCCTGACGATGAGAATGGGACTCCTTTTGCTTTTTATAGTGGGTCTTTTAATACAACAGAAAAAAGATATTTGCCAGTAAATAAGCTTTTATTGGGGTTAACGAAATTATTCAAGAAATATGGGGCAATTTTAGCGGGAAAACATGTGCGTATCTGTACTTGTTCACGGGCGTTTGTATATAAAATAAATCATGCTAATGACGTACAAAATTATAATGCTAGGGAATTGAGGGAACTAGCTATTTTGAGTACTTTTAATATCACGATGGAGTTAATTACCGAAAATCAAAATGCGTTATTAAAATATTTACTTGCTAATAATATTACCCGAGATGAGGATGAGGTAGGAGAAGATGCAGGTTCAAATAGTGTAGTCTGTGACTCCGCCCACCGATTCACGACAGCCAATGAGCAATCGGCTGAGAATACTATAGCGACTGACGTAGGTGCTATTAACTTGGTAATGAATGAAGGCGCACCGATGGATCTGTCTATTCGAAGTGAAAACAGCAGTCATGCTGAGGCCGCCATATTGGAAATTGCAAAAATAAATTTAGTAACCACGTTTGATAAAAATGCAAAAATATTATTCTCGCATTTCAAACGAGATTTGGACTTTGAAGAAATTAGACAGCACCAACAGTCAGATAAATACCTTAGTGATCTGATGGCGAAGAAAGTGAAAACTACTTTGAAGTTAATAAAACAGAAATTCTTTTATGACGGAAAGGAGATAGAATTAACTGTCGATGTATCTTTAAACTATGCGCGCGTTTTTGTGCCTGAAAATAGTGTGCAGAAGGTAATCAGCGAATACCACAATAAAGGACATTTGGGTGTGAATAAGACCCTCCTTAGCATAAAAAATGAATTTGTGTTCCAACACATGCATAAGAAGATAAAACAGTTTATCCGCACGTGCTCAGCATGTCAAAAAAATAAAACAGTACCAGGTATAAGTCCTGATTACGGTGTTTTTAAAGAAGTAACAAAGAAGTTTCAAGCCGTTCATGTGGATATCCTTAAGTTACCTAATGCGAGAGGGTACAAATACCTACTTACGTTAATTGACCGATACAGTAAGTACTTGTTTGCTGTGCCTCTCAAAGAAATAAATTCGGGAGAAATATTGAATGCCTTCATTCACGAGCTATTTCCGTTCTGTGGAATCCCGCAGGTAATTATTTCGGATTTAGGTGCTAATTTCACTAGTCGCATGTTTGAAGAAGTCTGCAGGGCCGTAGGAATGGAGCACCGGACTACGTGTAGCTCAAACCCAAGATGTAATGGCCTCCTGGAGGTAAGTCATAGGAATTTGCTGGCTTGTCTGAGATGTATGTTGCAGGAACATGATTTAAGCCCCTCCGACTGGCCGAGCCTCTTACCTATGGTGTTGTTCACTCTGAGACTCGCGCCGATAACAAAGAATGGTCTCAGCCCCGCAAACTTGATGTTTGGCCAAAATATAGCAATACCTAGTGGATTGGTTGATCCTGCTTCGGAAACGGCCCCAATAGAATATAATGCATATGTTAAAAAGCTAGCCGCCCTTTTGGCGCAGCCGCTGGCTCCACACACCAATTATAAAAATCGACACGTCTTTGTGCCTAAAGGGTTACATGAGGCAAAATTTGTCGTGGTGCGGCAGACACAGTTTAATACCGGCAAATTAGCGCCCCGCTATGTCGGCCCTTTTAAAGTTATAAAAGTTAATAAACAGAACGTACTTATCGAAAAAAATGGGAAACCTCATTTAGAAAATTTAAGGAACGTTCGCATATATTATAACTTAGTAGATTTAGAAAGAGAAAATAACACTTAAAAAAAAAAAAAAAAAAAAAAAAAAAAAATAAAAAAAAATAAAAAAAATACTAATCCTTTTTCTTTCAGATGGTAAAAACGCCTAAAGTAAAGGTGTTACATAAAAATGATTAAAAAGAGTTGCCTCCAGTAGGAGTGCTATTATTTTAGGTGAAAATTATTGTTTTACCCTCTAACTTTAGTAGCCACTGTCTCCTCTA
>JABUQX010014959.1:12500-30000 GCA_015478945.1 Trachelipus rathkii
GTGTTGGTAAGGTTTTATGAGATTCATGTGTGTTCTAGGTATGTCAGTGAAACGTGGGTACCTGTAAGAAAGAGCATTGTACTTCTTGCATGTAATGCATTCTAACAACACAGATCTTACTGCAGCTCTACCCTTAGGTATCCACACACCTTGATTTCTGATGTAATTAAGAGTAGTACCAATGCCAAGGTGCTTTACTTGTTCATGGGCATATTTTATAAATAGCAGTGTAAAGCCATGATTTCTACCCATTAAAATAGGATTAGCTTGTTCATAGCTAATAAGAAGAGCCTTATTAATCCTGCCCTTACTTCTTAAATAGCCTTTTTCATCAAGGAAAAGATTTAAATTCAAAACTAAGGGAGGAATTTCTGAATCTTTCAAGGAAGTTACTTTTACTTTCTGTTTATAATCTTTTAAAAATTTAATTTCATTATCAAAGGATTGAATTTGATTTATTTTTAGCCAATATCTTACAGACTTTTGCTGGTAATCTACATTTACTTTAATTTTACTAAGCCATTTAAAAATCCAGGCAGTGATTCTTAAGACTTTTCTATAGCAGGAATATTTACTTATATCTAAAATACTGCTACATGTACCTTCTAATCTATTTACATTTATCATTAATAGAGGTACAGCTTCTTGTGGCACACTCAACATAGGATACTGGGGCCAATTGTCTAAATCATTGGTTATCCAAACAGGACCATGATACCACAGAGCAAAAATTTCTTTAAACTTTTTCAAAGTTAAACCCCTAGTTAAAAAATCACCAGGATTTTCTGCTGTATTTACATATTTATAATAAACATTTACTTTGTACTTATTACAGATGGAAGTAATTAACCCATCCATTTCGTTTATTCTATTTTTTAAAAACTTAGATTTTACTTTGGTTTGTCTGGTTAATAACCAGCTCAAAACTACTTGTGAATCCACAGCAATATTAATGAATTCAAAATAAATGCTACTATATGCTTCCAAAATATTAGGTAAGCATTTCAAGGCCAAAATAACCCCCATCAGCTCCAGGGAAGGAATACTTAACTCCCTAGGCCTATTGGCAGGAGCTACCTTGGCTTTAGCAAATATAAAGGAGCTTTTATTATCATTATCCACTCCATAACATACAAATCCATAAACACTTTCAGAACTGTCACAAAAAAAATGCAAGCCATACTTATTCCCTTCAGAAAGAGCCCTCCTAGGTATTGCAATCGTATCCAGATGTTCGCAGTTATTGCGCAGTTTATACCACTCTTTCAGTATCTCATCAGGCACTTTCTCATCACAAGCCAAATTATGCTTCCACACTTGTCTCATCAACAATTTACCCCTAACCAAAATAGGAAGAGCAAAGTTAAGAGGATCAAAAAGCTTGGAAATCTCAGACAACAATTGACGCTTGGTCGAAATACTCTCCAGATATTCTACTTTATTGATATGCATACAGTCAGTCACCACATTGAAACTATATCCCAAGATCTTTTCACAACAACTAGAATGCTCTACAAAGGAGTTTTCTTCCTTGAACTTAACACGCAAAGCATCCGAGTTGCTATTCCAAGATCTCAAGATAAAACCTCCCTCTTCCATTCGTTTCTTACATTGATGATATATACCTACTATCTCACTTTCTTCTTGCATGCTTGTAAATATTAAATTATCCACATAGAAGCCTGAGGATAATATTTCAGTACATCTATCATGTGGATACTTAGAAGCATGATATTTCATTATATAATGCAGTATAAATGGGGAAGATGTAAACCCAAATATTAATGTAAGGTACCTATAAGCTTCTAGTTTCCCATTGTTAAACCACAAGAAAGTGAACCTATTCATATCCACTTCATCTTTTAATTTTATCATTAAAAACGCCTGCTTGACGTCACTCATCACAACAGTACGATTTGTTCTGAACACAAGTAGTAGCTTTAAAAGTGAATTCATGAGGTCATAACCACTGTAAGCTGCTTCATTTAAAGATGGAAGAGTTTTATTACTTTTAAGGAAACAATTAAAAACTGGTCTTATTTTAGTAGTCTTGTTCTGTTGGCCTTATTTATAGGGCGGGAGGAATGAATTTATATTTACAAATATCTGAAGATCATTAAAATTTATATTTACTTTTCATTATTTTATCTTTCAGTGCTTCAATAATAATAGTATTCATTTATTAATTATTTTGAGTTAATTTAGCAAACACTCTATTAGCTATATTTAAAAATTAAAGATATTTTTGTAAATATTAGGAACTAATTCTATTTTGTCTTCATTATAAAATTGTTAATTTAAGATTATTTTAAATTATTAGGGAAACTAATCTCTATTTTGTCTTATACAGGGAGACTTTACATGATAATGGTTGTCTTTGAAAATCATATTTTGATTAAATAATTGAACTTGACATTTATCTACAGTGTTCAGAATTTCTTCGTTCTGCTTGATACCCAATGATTCTAGGCTAAACAGATTTTCCAAACCATTGTCTATATCAGAATCCAAAAACTGTTCAATGGGATTGAAATAACTTTTGGATGGTTCTAATACGAAATACACTTGTGTATTTAGCCTCCTGTTATTACATTCAGAATCATTTATATGAATTACAGCATTATTGCGCTTCAACTTTTATGAGTTATGAAGATTATTAACTTTTTTACTTTTTCCTGGCCTCAACCCAATACGCACAATTGGTCTCTACTTTTAAAAAATTATAAATATTTACATTGGAATTAATTATTGCCAATATGTAAACAATGGCCACTTGCAAAAGGTACAGTCTGAAAGGCTGGAAACAAGTCTATAATTTCTATGCCAAGTAAAACATCTACTTTAATATGACTATTTACAGGAGAATTATTAAAATTATTGTCAGCAAAATTTAAACCATTAAGTTTCATATTTTTAATAACATCAGGAATGCCATCTACTTTATAATTTATATTCATCATCTATTAGAAAAGGAATGAAAACTATTCTTTTAAAAACTCTGACTCCAATCAATGTTTGATGAAACCTTTTAATTTTAGAACCAATGAAAGTTTGCACCTCATATTCTATTATAGGAAGATTATTTATATTAGGTATTAACTTTTCAGCAGCTTCTCTAGAGAATATAACACCTACTTGAAGCTGTGTCGATTAAAGATCTGAAAGCTTTTTCTTTACCACTGTAAACCATATTTAATGAAGTGGTAGGCGGAATGTATTCATTCTCTAAACTTTGATGAAAAGTTATGCAATGATTGGTCGTTTTATTTACCACCTCACTAACATTAACACTACATAATGGTTGTATGTGTGACCTACTTCCACACCTACATGGAAACCTCATTTTATTATTGTTACCAAAACATTGTGCTTGTGGATGGTTACCAGCACACTTTTCGCATAACCCCAACTCCCTAACTCTATTAATACGACCTTCATAATTATTGTACACAGGACATAATCCTAATGAATGAGGCCCAGAACATAAATTAAAAACCTTCTCAACCTTTTTACTTTTTACTGAGTTTGAAAATTGGCTAAAGAATGCTGTTTTATTGGTAGCTTATTTTGAGATGCTTTTTTTCTTTTGAAGAGTAGGTGTAACTTTTACTTTTTAAATTTGGTTGTCACCTACTGGTCTTTCTGAGAGGAAGAACTAGTCATATTAAAGCTTTGTATTATATCCTGTAATTTTCAAACTTGCATTTATGTCAGGTAATTATGAACCTACTTTCTTATAGGTCCTGGTTAGAAAATTTAGGAAGCTTTTTTTACTACTAATATGTGACAACAAACAACAGCCTGAACTCTTGAGATTGTAAAATCCAAATTATGCACCTTTAGATCATAAATAAGATTTTGATAGTTAAACCTTTTTTTTGGATAGAAAATCTTTATCATATTTGGTTTATATTAATAGCTATCAAAGAGGCAAACAAGTCATTTGTTATAGTTGTTACATCCAAATATTCTGCTTTCAACAATTCTAATGCTACTTTATAATGCTCTGGTATTATTGATAAATGAGAAATAATACTTAAGGGATAATCCTTCAAAAAACTTAAAAGGTACATTAATTTAACAGAGTCACTAAGTTTAGGGTTATTACCAACAATATTCATGAACTGATTTAGAAAAACTTGAAAACTAATTTTATTTACATCCCCATCAAAAACAGCACAACTCATGATAGGTAATTTTACATTAGCAGTATGATCAATACTGTTTAAAGCTTCTACAAAACTGTCAGAAATTGTAGGTTCTGTTTTTGCAGCCTGTTTACTTTCAATATAATCATTAAAACCACTAATCTTAAGTTCTAAATTAAAATAATATTCACTCTGGCTTTCCAATTCCAATTCCATTGTAATGCCTTCAATTTCATGGTTCATTAAAATTTCTATCATTTTTTCATCCAATTCTTTTATTTTTATTACCAAAGAATTAATCTCATTTAATTGTAATTTACAGAAATTAATACCTAAAGAGTCATTATCATTTAAAGTACCTAATTTATTGCTTATAAAGGTAATACGTGACTTTAGCGTTGAACGCTTTTTTTTATAATTACTAAAATCTTCCATTTTATTCAAAAATTCTTTATTCAAAAATATTTATTTACAGAATTACTAAAATAATGTTAATATAAGGAATTAAAAACATTTAAAGGCTCACAACTACTCTAGGCCTTCTTAAACGAGTGTGCAAAAAACTAAGTTTCAACTCTAGGGTCATTATCTTAGGAACACAAATTCTCAGAAAATTGCATTATTTAAATTATTTTCATTACGAAAGCGCAACCACAAGCTTCTATTAATAAATATACATGAATTAAGAAAATATTAACTATATTATAACAAAATGACACAATAAGTAAGGTTCACTTAACGAATAAATACTAAATAGGCTAATTGTTTACAAATGAAAATATCGATAGTGAACAAGAGCGATATTAATCGATATTAATCGATTAATCAATATTATATTAAAATTATCGAATATCGATTATTATTACAAGAAACGTTTCCAATAATTGAAATCTCCTATTTTTAGGCCCGTGTGATCTAGCAATCTTACGACTTATGGCGCCATCTTTGCGCATGCGTTATGCCACTTTTTGAAATTGTTTAAGTATTAAAACTTTTCAATAGTTTAAATCTTCACTAAATCACTTTTTAATATTAAGGCAAATTAACTTTTCACTTGATGAATAACTTTGATGAAAAATAATTAAACTTTTTTCACTTTGATAAGATCGTAGAGATCGAAAAACACTTCAAGTATGAAATGTTAGGTACATTTTCAATTTTATCAAAAAATGTTACGTACATTATTCACCATTTTCAAAAATGTTAAAAAGTTAAGTCTTTTTAATATATCATTTTCAAATGATACATTTTCAAATATATCAAAAAAGTTTCTTTCACTTTTTTGATTGAAGCGGCTCTTTCCGCCACCGGCCTATTAATTAGTTTTTTGGAACTAATCTTTAATTAAAAACATTAATTTATATTTACCTTAAATGTTCAGGTTACTGATGTAGAATTAATTACTTAGCTTCACGGAGGCACCTCCTTATCCTTGGCGATGATTTAAGAACGTTTACGAACATTTAAGTACTTTTATTAAACTATGAGACTTTTAATTGTTATTAAAGGCAAACAGGAGAATTCAACTTTGAAAATGCTTCTTTTCAATATTAAGAACAACTTTATTCTTTAGAGTAACTTAAAATAATTAACTTTACTAATGACAGTTATAAAGTTTAATTTACAGGTTTTCTTAGCCTGATCGTATAACCATTAAATATAATAAGTTGCACAATACTGCATACAAACTTATTAGTTAAAATGAACCACAACTTATTGTACTGTTTAGGAACACTAAATATTGGACGTGCTCACAATGTAATTACTGACGGAATACTAAAGAATATTCTATATTGTTTTTCCTTACGACCGCGATCTAGTTCGTCACAGTGGCGGAGGAATTTCTACTGTAATATTTAAGTCTTTATTGATGACTCATTTTACTATTATTAATATGTGGGCACAAATTTTCAATGACGTCATGATTTTGACCATTTATAATATATAATAAATTTCTTTTCATAATATATATATATATATATATATATATTATATATAATTATATATTATATATATATATATATATATATATATATATATTATATAATAGTATATATATATATATTAGTTATTAAGGTCTACCCACCAGGTCTCTTAAGTGTTACAAATTAAATATATTTATTTAAGTCTAAGTTTGTTTTAAAAAGTTTAGAAAAAGGGTAATGCTGAAATACAAATGTATATGATTGAACAGAAAATAGGGAGAGTAATAATATTTTTATAATTGTTGTATGGGTAAAGCAGTAATAGCGTAAAATGAGGTGGGGTGTGGTGGGGGTGGGTCGGGCCCTGGAGGGTGTTTGCTGTAGTTTTTACTGCGTTATGGCTTTTATGGCCCTAAAATATGTTTTTCGTGGATTTAACAACTTTTTTTGAACACTGTTTTTTAAAAATGTTTTTCAAAAAATAAAAATGTTATTTATTCAAAGAAAATGTTTTTCGAAAAAAAAATGTTTTTATCAAATTATTTTTTTACAGAAAACATTTGTTATTTAATACTGAAAAATATAATCTTATCCTTCGACATGAAAATTACTTTAACTTTAACTTTATCTCAACTTTAACTTTAACTCTAACTTTAACTTTGTTAACTTTGGTAATGAAACAGCTTTTCTTTAAATAAAATACCTCAGTTTGAAATAAAAATGTTAGACTATGTGTATACGACCTCTAACTAAACATACATACACATACACAATATACACATGCATACACATACACATACTTATATAGGGACTGTGTATATCATACATTAAACAAGTCGAATGCAAGTTTTGACTTGAATATGTCAGGTTGTACACATATGATATACCATTGTGTGATGGCTAAGAAGAACCACTTAAGGTTTCTCTGTTTAAGTTTAAATTTTGTTCAATAGGGCTGCTGTACATATATTTACTGCAATGGGGCTGGTTGATTAGAGCGTAAGTCTATGTATTATTATTAGATTTTAAGATTTCATTAAAAGGTGGATGTTGTTTTGTGGTTCGGCTCCCATCTCAATTGGGGTCCCTGAGCTTTGGTGTAATGAACTATTGTTATTCATATTCGTACATCATAATAAAATCGTAGTATAAACACACTATATCTATGGACAAGCACTATTTACTAAGTTCGGCAAACCGCACGACCCTGCACCGGTTGCCGTACGAAACTCCAATGATTCATTTGTTCTATCTTACGAAACTTCTTTTTCCTTCCTCTGAATATGCAGAAGGCCTCTGTAATTTTTCTTTTTTTAGAGCTGAGGATCCACTCAAAGGGGTCCTCGAACTCATTTGGGGGTTACGAAACCCAAAAATTCGAAATCTATGTCTCTGAAACATTTATATATATATAATATAATATTATTATATATTATTAATATAATATATATATATATATATATATAATATATATATATATATATATATATATATATTTATTATTATATATATATATATATATATATATTAGATATAACACCGTCTCAATTGACTCAATATGTAACTGGGAGCAGAATTCCAGTCTGAACCCCATGCACCAAACTCCGGCTCTGGGCTCCGGCTCCGGCTTCATATGGTTCGCCTTCTTTGAGGACTTCTTTTCTTCTTCTTTTTCTTTTCTCTTTTCTTCTCTTCTTTTCTTCTTCTTCTTCTTCTTCTTCTTTCTTCTTCTTCTCTTCTTCTCTTTTCTTCTTCTTATCCTTACTCCTTTTTCCCAGTTAACATCCTCCTTCTTTTTTCCAGTAATAAAGATGAGTCATCAAAGCTGAGCGATCAAAGTTGAGGCAGTCAAAGCTGAGGGCATCGAATGGAGCATCACTGAGGCATCAAGTTGAGGATCAAAATATGTGTTGTGTGTGTGTGTGTTGTGTGTGTGTGTGTAGTGTGTGTGTGTGTGTGTGTGAGTGTAGGTTGTAAGTGTCTATGGGTGAGTGTCGTGGTCTATGGGTGAGTGTTAATGGTCTTATGGGTGGTGTAGTGTCATATTGTGGTGTGTGTATGTGGGATAAGTGTATAGTGTGTGGTGTAAGTGTAGGTGTAGGTAGATGTGTTGAGCGTTAGTGTCTATGGGTGGGTTTTGTGTGCTATAAGTAGCTATCGGGGGTTGCGGGTTTGTGTATAAGTAGCCTAGCGGGCGTGCGTGTGTGTGTGGGTATAAGTAGCCTAGCGGGTGTGTATGTGTTTGTTGTGTTGTGGTGTGTGTGTGTGTGTGTGTTGTGGTGTGTGTGTGGTGTGTGTGTAGGAGGTGTGAGGTTGGCGTAACATACAGGGATTAAAGTTTAGGGGCAGTACCTACATGACCATGTTACGGAACAGTTCCAAACAGTACTGCGAGAACCTACATGTGCTCGACTATATCTCACTTAATCCCTCACGAACTTTTATGGAAAGGTCATCAGGCTTGATACGTGATCAAGACCCGATACAGGCAGGACAAAATATCAAAGGCCAAAACATCAAAAAGGGGGCAAGCGACCTAAAGGGGGTCAAGTGTTCGTAGAAAGGAGAGGAACCATCTAACCAACGTTTCTAATCCACCATCGAATCTCTACCTCAAACATCTAGGGGTAGACACTAATATTTGGTGTATTCTATGATGTAGGACCTGTCATTGCTAGAAGTGCTAGAAGAGGGGGGTACTAACTGTTAGAAGGAAGCATCCTAACACCTTCTAATATATACCAATCGACTCTACGTACCTTATAACATAGGGTAGGCATTATTATGGGGTGTGTTAAGGATGTAGGAATGTCGTGCTAGAAGCTAGAAGAATCAGTTATGCCAGCTGAAACCCTCAAAAATGAATCTACAGCATTGAAAATAGATTAGACACCTCATTTTTCTAATAGTAGCTGGAGCAGAATCCATTCTGGGACGCAACACCAGCTCGCTCCGGCCCCATATGGGTTCGCATTAGTTAACATAGCCTTCTATTAGTTTTTCTCTGTCTATACACTCACCAATTTCAGCTTTCTAGTCCATTTTTTAAATTTAAGGGGGTGGGGCCCCCAACCCCTTTGACGTAGCGGCTTGAAAAATTGGATGCAACAATGTTGCAACATATAAGGAAGACATACCAAGTTTGAAGAAGAGATACGATGACTCTAACACTTCTCTTGCTAAGTATTTTGTCTCATTTCTTGCCCATAAATGACCCCCGCTGGGGCCATGGGACTCTGGCGTTCGGGGAAAGTAACTACGGGAGTCTTATTTTTGAGACATTCTAACCCTGTTTGACACCCGTCATGATAGGTTTTGACGAGGGTACGCCTCTACGAAAACGGCCATGTTGGTGCGTTCTAAAACCGCAACGGCTGAAACGTCATGCTCGGCAATAGCGGCATTCGACTCGGCATCCCTAAAACATACTAAACCATCTAAAACTCGGTTCAAGAGCTCAAGAAAAAAATGTTGAAAGGGGGACTAGGGTAATTTATTAATACACTCTTGTGTCAGGAGTGATTCGATTTCCGTGTAAAACCACAGGAATCGATTCATCAGTGATCGATATGTAGCTAATCGATACAAAGATCCGGAATACTTCAGGCATGACGATAGTATCGCACTAGAAGGTGTTAGAAAGGGGGGTGGGGATATTCACTCATAGAAGAACCAACCTAGCACCTTTAATGTATTTACCAATCGACTTCCCCGTCCTTATAACCTGGAGTGAGACAGCCATTATTAGCCGTGTTCTTATGACGTTTAACATGTCTGCTAGAAAAGCAGAAAAGGGGGGTGTGGAAGTAACTCATAGAGGGATCCTAGCACCTTCTAATATCACATCTTGGTCCCGTACCCAATACGTAGTGGTTTTTTGACCCAAAACTAGGAACCGGTTTTGGTTTTATTTTTTTTTAACTACAATATAGGTCGGCACGTGCTAGAAGCTAGATATATGCTATAGAATAATAGCCTACTAGCCTATTGCCTATAGCCTTAGATATAGCGTATAGCCTATAGGAACCATTGACCTTTTTCTCGGTCGGCGGCACCCTTTGAAGTGACGCGTTCTCGCTCTGTTATCAGTTTGCGGTTTTGTGGTTAGATAAGAAGGTCCCAAAGTGATTGATTACTACTGGGGAAGAAGCGCTTTACATGCAACTGAAAAGTAACGGATTCTACTTTTGTAACGAGTATCAGTATTTTTTTAACAAAATTTGTAATATAACATTAACGTTCGAGCATAAATTTTTAGAACGCTGTAGTGAATATAAATAGTGAATTGTCCTGGAGACCTCATATCACATCGGTTGCTAAAATGGCCTCAAAAAAGCTGGGAATTCTGTTCCGATTGAGTGAATTTTTTTCTTCTGCTCAGTTACTCCAGTTATATAAGGGTTTTATTCGCCCTTTTGGATAGTGTTGAGGCTAAGGCTTAGAGACTTATAAACTGTCCCATACTTTTTGACTCCCTTGACCCTCTTTCTTTGCGACGGGGCATTGGCGCCTTATCTCTTTTCTATTGGTATTACAACGGCAGATGCTCGAGAGAATTGACCTCTGGCATTCCCCCACCACTGCGTCACCCTCGTAACACAAGAGGTGCTTTACTTTATTTAGCCCAGAAATGAAAAGTGCTTATTTATGTTTGCTTTAGAATCTCGAATTACACAATAAAGGCTTGCTCTTTCGATTGTTCATTTCTCCAACATTTCGTCAAATTTTCTGGAAAAGTATTCTCATTTGTGCCGAACTTTTAAGGTATATCACCTAATACAAGATTTATTCTCTCAAACTTTTTGTTTCTTCTTGATAGTATGTACAGTCAGGCTCAGTAACAACATCCCAGCTGAAATATCTTACCATACAACTGTAGTGAAGGCAAATTTATTGAATTGCTTTACTTCATCAGTTATTTGTTTTATTTCATTGAAATCAATTTCATATATTTCATTGCATTTTTGTGACGAGTTGAAATTCTGTTACCTCAGTTTGTATTGCGGAACGACTTTAGCTAATAATTTTATGAATTCGATATCCTCCACATGTCTGAATAGTAGATCATCCATCACCATCATTTCAGCTACTCGTTTACCCGCTCTCTTAGATTGGTTATCAATTGTATTCCAATATTTTGCAGCATGAGAATACTCTCGGATGTTTTATTTCATATAATGACCAACAGTTTTTCCTTTTGTCTTTATCTTCTTATTTGGGTGCATCTTCATCAATTACATCTTTAAACTGTCCTTTGTGCTTTGATCTTAAATGATTCTTCAGCGAAGTCGTTTATCGTCCTTTACCTGAAAACGAATTATGGCAAAGAGAAAGTTTTACAGAGTCATTAGACTCTTCCGTGAGGTATTTCCACACAACACCTTTCTTTGACGCCATTATAGTATATGCACACAAGAAAGCTAATATTTTTTTATCATTTCAAAACAATACAACCACTGATAATAGTATGACCGAACATGAGACAGGTAAGAGACTGACCATGATGCTTCAATCTTCGATGCAAAAATAGGAGAAAAAGAGTTGCTTTTAAGAATTATTTGGAACTCCGAATTTTGATTTATAGAGTAAATAAATTTTCGCTAATGATAATAAAAATACGTCTGCGAAGTAACAGATCTAAACAGTTCTTCATTTTATTCTTCTATTTTTTTTATTATAATTTTATTTTTTCTTATTATTTTCTTATTCATACTATCCAAAAAATTAATCAACACACTTGAAAAAATTAATAACTTTTAATATTTTTTACATCCGCATTTTTTGAAAAAATTAATAACTTTTAATATTTTTTACATCCGCATTTAATAATTGCGGATGCGGAACGGATTTTTAAAAATCGTCTATTGCGAATGCGGATAAGGGTACAGATGTCAAATTTAATGCAGATGTTGTGCGGATGCTGATAAGGATGTCAAAATATATATATATATATATATATATATATATATATATATATTATATATATATATAAAATATATATATATATATATATATATATATATATATATATTATATATATATATATATACATATAACATATAATATATATATATTTATATATAAATTATATATATATATTAATATATTGATATATATATATATATATTATATATATATATATATTATATATATTTATATTATATATATATACAGTAATATTATATATATATATTATATAGTATATATATATATATATATTAGTATATATATATATATATATATATATATATATATATATATATATATATATATATATATATATATATTTCTAAACAAGCTTCTAAGAGGTTTAGAATTCTGAAAAGTTTTCAAAATTTTTCGCGTCGCCCCTGTTTGGTCTTTATATTGGTGCGTGCTTTCGCGCCCTTTGGCAGGTCCTCTTGACGCTTTATAGTATATATATTATATATATATATATATATATATATATATATATATACTATATATATATATATATAAGTATTATAATCTTAATATATATATATATTATTATATATATATATATATATATTATATATTTATATATATATATATATATATACTAATATATAATAAAAGATGCTTAAATAGTCATTTGATGTGAATAGTATTAATACAACGTCTTTGCATGTTTTCAGTCTTTTTTTTTTTACTTAAATTGTTGACGGATGTCTCCAGAAAATCGTTTTTCCTTCGTCACTTTCTATGTATTTGAAATGAGACGTCAGTCCTGATTCTCATGCTTCAATTGCCTTATCTTATTTTGGCATATAAGACGATAGCAATCAAGTCTGCTCTAGTTTTTCACGTTATATTATATATAATATATATATATATATATTATATATATATATATATATAGTATATATAATATATTATAGGTTATATATATATATATATATATATATATATATATATATATATATACTATTTTATATATATCAGGGCGTAAACTGGAAGAATCACTTGGGTAGGCAAGAGTTTATATATATACTATTATATATATATATTAATATATATATTATATATATATAGCTTATATAATATAATAATAATAATTGATATTAATATTATTATATATTATATTATATATATATATAGTCTTATATTAGTTATTCGTATTTTTTTATATACTTAAGTTAGTTATATATATATATTTGGTGTCTAACTAAAACCTCGAAAACATATTTTAATAATTATAATACGTACCTCTTTATTTTGTGTAAAAGTTGTTTTTGCATTAATAAATAAAGCTCTTATTTTTAAACCACATTCCAATTGAGTAATTTCTTAGGCTATGGTTTAATGTTTTCTTTAAAATATAGCGTCGTGCGTTTTAATTCTCCACTTTGAAGCTGTTTTTTCTTAAATATAAAATCTACACTTACTTCATTATGCATTATTTCAATTTATATTTTATGTATATAATGCTAAATAACCTATCTTTAATAAGTTATATTAAGAGATTTTATATATTCGAATATCGTAGAACAATCGAAACATTCGATAACAAAAATTTCAAAGAATCTGCCCACATAGCCCACATTATTAGAACGATCGATATATACTATTCGTACATATTTACGGAATTTATATGTGTTTGTGTAAGATTTCAATATATTATCGATTATTATAGGTGGAAGACTTATCCGCTCATTATATAGTTGGAGGAAATGACGTCATTCGTCCGCGTGGGGTTAAGAATTTTACTATTAAGATAAGAGTAGGAGCGAGAAATTTTCTAAATGAATTCCAATTATTATTATAGACTATTACTTATTGTGGATGTTTTTCTTTTAATTTATGATGCTAAAAAGCTTCTTTTTTTAACTTTTATTATAAAATTTTAATAATTTAGTATACTTTTATACAAATTTAGAGATTTCATTATTTAAAACCTGAAAAAATGATATTGGGTAGGCAGCTTCAGTGTCCCGGCCTAGTTCTCTTATTATATTACGCCCGCTGATAAGTTATACGTATATATATTATTTATATTACTATATATATATATATACTATATATTATATATATTATTATAGTATTATATATAAAAATTTTTATAGGTATATATATTCTATAGTTCTTATATTATATTATATTACTAGTATATATTATATACTATCAAATACTATATTAATATTAGTATATATATTAGTATATATATATATATATTATATATATATATTATAATTATTATTATATATATATATATATAATACTATATAAATTATATATATGATATATATATAATATTTATCGTATTGTTTTTCGAGTCATATTCTATATGATGTGAATATTCGATTTACTTATTTTTATTAGTACTATTATATTATATATAATGATATTATAAGTTACTATAGTATATATATGGGAGTATATGTATGATTATATATTTTATATATATTATAGTGATGCATGTCGGAGAGTGGATTTTTAGCCAGTAGGCAGAAGCAAGAAGTTCCGCTAGAAAAATTTCTCTCCGCGGATTAATATATAATATTAATATTATATATTATATTTATATATATATATTATATATATATTTATTAGTATTAATATATATATATATAATTATTATTATATTATTAATATATATATATATATATATATATGATAGTTGTGAATATTATTTTTGTAAATAATATATAATAATAATTATAATAGATAAAAATATATATTATAATAATATCTAATAATTAATAATTAATATAAAATAATGAATAATAACATCTATAATGAACAACGAGAGTATACAAAATTGAGTGCTCCTAGCCTCATCTGCAATGGTGAAAGGTCTTTCTTCTTACTACTACTACTATTCATCTTGTGTGCTTCTGCTGCTGCTCTCCTAATGAACAGATTTTCCGTCTCTAAATAGTACTACTTTCATCCAGAACTGTTACTTTCATCCAATACCAAGGGTCTCTTACTTAGGGTGACCTTTCAACATTACTAGTTTACCACAGCTGTAATGGTTGGTGTGTTTTTCTTATACTGACATGTGGAAAGGGTCAAAACATTCGATAATTCTCACGATTTGAACAGGTGATTAAATGAACCTACCAGACAATCCTAACAATTCTTGAACACTCTTGAACCTATGGCTTCACCATTTCTTTCTTCTCTTGTTATACAAATACATCAATTTTTACCTTCTACCGTAATCTGAAAATCGATTCTTGTAGCAGTCTTAATTATATATATATTTATATTATATATTATATATTATATATATTAGTATATATATATATAATATAGTGTATTATATATATATGATATTATATTATATATATATATATACATATATATAATATAATTTATTATTAAATATATTTACATAAATATAAATAATATATTCAAAATATATATATATAGCTAATATATATACTATATAATTATATATATATATAGTATATTATCTATTATACTATATGTATATGATATACATACTACTATATATTACATATATTTAGGTATTATATATATAGTGTTATTGTATATAGATATATATATATTAGTTATTATATATTATATTATTGTATGTAGTTTTTTATATATATATATATATATTATATATATATATATATATTATGTTATATATAGTATATATATTTGTATATTTGTATTTTCTTATGGTATGTATTATGTATATTTGCCGTTTTCAGACAACAAAATTGGCGAAAGAATTATTAAAGTTTTATGAAGTCTTTACAGCTACAGTGATTGGGCTCTTATTTTTAACAGTTGTCGCATGTGCTTATAGAATTTTTACAATTTCGGGTGATTTTATTCGACATAGTTGCAATCACTGGTTTGTTTTTTTTTTTTTTTTTTTGTCGCATGTATTTTTACATTCGGATTGTTTTTTTTCATAGTTGCAATCACTGTTTGTTTAAATGCCAGCTTTGCGATGTGTGATACACTCCTCACCTATTCACTACAAAGTAAGTATAGTATACTGGTTTTTCATC
Organism: Trachelipus rathkii; assembly: GCA_015478945.1. NCBI lineage: Eukaryota > Metazoa > Arthropoda > Malacostraca > Isopoda > Trachelipodidae > Trachelipus > Trachelipus rathkii. The sequence continues at coordinate 28,548 of JABUQX010014959.1, forward strand.
TATATTAAGAGGCAAATACTAATAATAAAAGGGTATTCGGGAAATGTTTTTTTTTTTTATGAAACAATATTAATTTTATGGTATGGTTTAATTTGATGTGTGCACTCCTATTTTGATAAAATATATATTTTTATTTAAAATTGTGTTAATGGCAATAAACAAATCTAATTCTACATTTAGTAACCAGTTTATTCAGTTGTAATCATTGATTGGGAAAAGAGATTCTCAAAAGTCCTAACAGGTTTAATGCAGAAATCTATGGTTTCTCTCACTGCAAGTGTATAGTCACAGGAAATACCTATATTTATAATCTCGAGCAATGACTTAAGCTACAACTTAATTGAATGCTATTCCTAAAATCATAATTTCTAATCAGAAAGTGCATCATACCATTATGAAAAAATAAAATAAACCTAAGTTCATCGGACATCGATGGCTTCAGAATTTGACTGCACAGTTTTTTTTTATTTAACTAAATTAAATTTTTTTGCCTATTGCTTTATAAAATGAAACACGTGGAGCGAAGATTTTGAAGATTTTTGTCATTTTAAAATACTCATTAGAGAGTCAATATCAAATACATCATTCGAAATACCAGTAAATTTGTTAAATAATGATACAAACGTTGATTTAATGTTTGATACATCAAACTTGACGTAATAATTACAGTTGCAACTAATTGTTGATTACAAGTGTCATTTAAACCAGGGTTTTTCGTTTAAATCATATGGGTTTAAACTAGCATGTTTTTTTTTGGTTTAAACCAACTAAAAAAGCTTTTTTTTTTGGTTTTTAATTTTTTTTTTGTTTTTTTTTTTTTTTTTTGCATTTTCTAATAAAAGTAATAAAAAAAAGTGCTCAAAATGAAGGCATATAGCCAATACACCCTAATTATATATCTAGATAGTAAATAAATGGAATCAAAACATTTAAAGCTCAATTTTAAAATATTTAAAACATCAAAATACGAATAATTATAATAAAAAACTAACAACTTTTAATCGTTTTTTTTTAGCTTGAAAATTGCTATTAAGATGTTAAAGTAAATAAACATTTGTAGGGATTAGTTCCAAAGATATATTTGAGAGGGAAGAATTCTTCAAACAGTTTATCTTTCCCAAACGTTTTTACATAATACGAGTTAACAGCACACATTTATCATTTATATTAAAAGTAAATTCTATTTTATTAAATCTGAACAATAATTTTAACACATATTACGTTATTTATGTTCATAAATATATATTTATATATTATATATATATAATATATATATATATATATATATATATATATAATATATATATATATATATATATAGTATTTTATTTATATATATTATATATATAATATATATATTATATATATATCCTCCAGTGGGTAAAGGCCAGAGTCTTATGAAATTCCATCTTTATTGAATTATTGGAAACCAGGGCCAAATTAAAGCCTGACA
>JABUQX010014959.1:35000-47569 GCA_015478945.1 Trachelipus rathkii
AAGAAAGAAAGAAAGAAAGAATTTTAATGTAAGAAAGTTAAAGATTTTTTAAAGAGAAGTTACAAAGAGTTTGAGGTTTCTTTTATAGGCTAAGGCATTTGAAAAATTTATAATAGGTAAAACACACGTGAAACAAAATTTAAATAAAAGTTTCAATATAGTTTTTTTTATTCTACATACTCTATCCACAAGTAACGCGCTAAATAAATTTCTCACCACACTAAACAAACGATCTATAGATCTTTTACACACACATTTTCTCAACTTATGCATATAGAGCAGCACTATAACATCTCTCCAGTCAAATTGCACTATTTCCTTTACAAAAGTTACTTTGTAAAGCTTCCATATACAATTTACTCCTCGCCTCGTTAGTTAACATATATATCTCTTGAAAATCACATTGAATAAAACACCTCTCAAGTTCACACCACACACAGGCATAGCACTATTCAAGGTGGGGAACTTTTTTAAGTAGTTTCTACCTAGGATCCGGACGAAGATACGAACACAGGACCTATAGCTCGCATCTCAGACGCGCTACCATTTAGCTACGGTAGACGGCAATATAGACTGGGTAATGAAAGAATTAAATGTAGGGGTAGCAGGGGAGGGTGTTAAAATGACTGAGAAATGAGAATAGAGAGTGTCATGCTTATTGTATGCTGATGAATTGGAATGTGTACTGTATCTGAAGAAAGTTTAGAGAGGATTGGTAATGGTATTTGGCAGGGTGTGTAAAGGGAGGGGGTTTGAAAGTAAATGTGAATAAAAGTAAGGTGATGATTGGTTGGTGTAAGTGAAGAGATTCCGCGGTGTGAAATTATGTTTGATGGTGAACAATTGGAACAAGTATACAAGTTTAAATACCTAGGCTATATGTTGGATGAAAAGGGAATGGATGATGCAGTGTAGTTGGAAAGTTGAGTGGTATGCGTAATTAGATCTTTGGTGAATGTTTTGTATGAGGACATGTGGTACCAGTTTTAATGTATACACAGCAATGAAAGGTATAAATCTAAGTTGCAGGCTTTGTAGATGGATAATCTTAGGGTGTGTAAGAAGTGAGAAGAATTGATAAAATAACGAATGAGGATATTAGGAAGCTGTGTGGTGTGAATGAGAGAATAAATGAGAGTATATTGAGATAGTTAGGTCATGTTACAAGGAAAAATGAGAGTCGGTTCGTTAAGCGGGATGTAGAGGTGAGACTGTTGGAAATCGTCTGGTTGGAAGACCTAATAAAATGTGGATTGAGTAAATGAAGAAGTGTTTGTTGAAAAAGAATGTGAATTTGAAGAAGCGAGAAGCATAATAGGAGTGAATGACGGGGATTTGTCACAGGGGATGAACCTTACTCCGTCGAACTACTACAATGAGGGTCCATCATGAACCCTTGGGTGGATATTTTTGGCATCGACGGGCTCGCACGTAAGGGTATTGAGGGGATGGAGTGTGTAGGGCTTTGCTTTCGACTTATGTCATACTCTTCTATTTTACTATTTGTTTACGTGCATGTACACACTTAAATATTATAAAAGTTGGGATATTAAAGTTGAAGAAGAAATAATAATAATAATAATAATAATAATAATAATAATAATAATAATAATAATAATAATAATAATAATAATAATAATAATAATAAATAAATGTAAATCAAGAGTAACCGGTTATGGTTGTGAGTGAGGACAGTCCTTCGGTGTGAAGTTTATATTAGATGGTGAGCAGCTGGAACAAGTGTCCGAGTTTAAATATTGTATGATTAATATTATATATTATAAGGTATATATTATATATAGTATATATATATATATATATATATATATAATATATATATATACTTATATATCATATACCTATATATATATTACTATATATAATATATTATATATAATATATATATATGAGTAATATATATTATATATATATATATATTGTTGAATGAAAAGGGAACGGGATGATCACGGTGTAGTAGGAAAGTTGTGAATGGCAGGAAGGTGGCCTGTGCAATTAAATCGTTGTGGGAGTGTGAAAGGGGGACTAAGTCTTAAATGCGCTAGGTTCTTCCATGAGGGAAAATGTTGTTACCTGTGTTAAATGTATAGTAGTGAGAGTAAGGTCTGGAAGAATAAGAGGTATAGATCTAAAGTACAATGTGCTCAGATGGATAATCTTAGGGCGTGTTAGGTGTGAGAAGAAATTGATAAAATGAGGAATGAGCGTATTTAGAGAGTTGTGTGGTTGGTGGAAAAAAAGGGATAAATGAGAGAATAAATTGAAAGTACGTTGAGTGAGGTGGGTTGGTCATGTGGAAAGAATGGATGTAGTCGTTGGTTAGGGGAAGAAGCGGAATTGTATAGTGGGGTGACATGTGTTGGAAATCGACCGGCTGAGACCGAAGAAAAAAGTGGATTGAGTCAGTAAAGGATTGCATGTTGGAAGAAAAATGTGAGTTTGGCAGAGGCGAGAAGAAAGGTGAATAGTAGTAATAGTAGTGAATGACGGGGTTTCTAATAATTGAAAGAGATAAAGACAATGTCTGCCACCTGGGACATAAGCGGATGAACCGCTACACCTGATGATATGCCATGGTGGGTGGATGCGTCGCGGTCCCATGAAGCTCTAGGGTGGATTTTGTGACTGCGACGAGTTCTCATCTATATGAGTAATGGAGGGGGCGGTAAAGAGCTGGGCTATTCTTTTCAGACTTGCGTCATATTCTTCTACTACTTTTCTGTTCCGGTGTATGCGCGAACGTCTTTCACATAGGGCCAGTCCTTCTGCAAATCCGCAGATTATTTATAATCGATAATGATAATCGAAAGTTAATAATCAATGATAATGATAATGATAATAATAATAATAAAGTCACAACGTCCGTTTAGAGAAGATGAAACACACTAACATCACCTCACCATAATCACATACCACTAATAATAATACATAATACAATAATATAATAAATTTATATAATTATAATTTATATAATATATTAATTTAAAAAGATGTATCAACTTATATCTTTTGAATAACTCCACCTTGTGTTTTGAAAGTTCCTTGCTTGTAGTAGAAAATCGAATCTCAGCGACATTCAATAGGTGAGGAGGAGAGTTCTTTGGAAGACGGTGGACCGTTTTTCATGTTAATGTATACGCTTTTAGTGTCTACACAGACATAAACTCACTCTTGATTTCCACTAGTATAAGAGAATACACCAAACTGAGAATTAGAGAGTTTGCGCGTGGGTGAGAGGCGAGCTGCATTTTCTCCAAGAGGTAGCACGGGTTCCACTAGCAAGAGATACACCCCAACTGAGAATACTGAATTCCCTTCTACAAGCACCTGCAATGTAAGTTCAAAACAAGATTAAATTGATATAAAAAAACTCCTGATATTTTCTTCAATTGAAAGTATGATTTAATGTCTAATCGAAGTAATGCGATAATCTGTAATTTCGCATCCTTGTTACATGTATAAAATTATGGGTAAATTTCACATCTAACCTTTTAAATAAAAGCTTTGCTTCTCTCATCCTCACTTCAACCTATCCACCTACTACCTATACCTACCCTACGGGGCTCCATACCCCCCTCACCCTACCCCTTACCCACATACTAATATACAATATATATATATATATATATATTATAATATAACTAATAATATACATATTTTTATTTATATTATTTATTCACCCTGGAGCCTGCCGAACACTTTGTATGAGAATGTCTGACAATCCATTTAATCAGACGGGGAAATATAATTCGACTAAGAAAACAAACGAATTTCGGCGCCTTCATTCTTTAAATAACAGCGCTGCTCATTCACGTCTATATTATAACTTAAGCGTTATCTTGCACACTTTTTAATTTAACTTCAAGAATTAACATTACACAAGATTTTTGAGATTTTTATTGAGTTAATTATTAATTGGATTAGTACTCATTGACGTATTTATTCATCTATTATCTACTTATTATTATTCATATTTCATTCATCTTCCATTATTATTATTTATTTTATTATATATATTAAATAGGAATAATTAAGTATTTTTAATAATATGACTTCCTTTTACCATATTTTTTTCAGTGGGTTGAAGACATTAATCGATATAGTATTAATAAACAGTAATTATAGAAAGGGTTATTTTTTTTATTTTTAAAAAAAAGCAACTTCCCCACCCAGACCCGCGTAGCTTGCGAAGCGGGCAACCAACCGACTGCGCTGCAGGGGGAAAGCGGGGGCCGATGATCATAGTTAGGGGGGAGGGCCGAGAGGGCCACCGGGGAAACCATAAGAAAAAAAAAACCAAGAAAAAAAAATTTGAAAAAAAAAAAAGTTGGGGAATAGTTCTGGGGGGGGGGGGGGGGAGGTGGATCAAAATTATAAAATTTATTTTATAATATATCAAATATCAATTTTTTTATTCTGTCAAAGGTGTTTCTTTTATCATCAACCTCTCCTACCCGCATCACCTAAGGAACCATTCAATAACAATATATAAGGATAGAAAATAAACAACACAATAGCCTAAGCACGGCTAAGCTACTCTATTTTTAAATAAGACTCATAGGAACAATAGAGGAAGAAGCACAAAAAATTGTGGAGTGATGTCTAATTTTTGCGTAATGGGGCTCTCTGTCTAATATTTATTTGGGGGGGACATATAAGATATACATTTGAAAATACAAGTATTTAAGGCAGTGGGGATAAAAGTGGTCATTTAACCCCTCAAATCATGAAATTACGTTACATTTTTTATCTGATTTTCGTTCTATGATTACAACATCTTATAAATAGCCCATATATATAATATAACTATATATATAATATATATATATATATGACATCATACCCTCCATAGTGAGATATAAATAATAATAATACATACTAATACTAATAATTATACATATATAGAGTCATATACCGCCTACCCTACTTGGTATAGGTACAATAATTTTATATTTATATAATATCTACCTACCTCATAACCTCACTACCCTCACCTATACCCTACTCACCTCACTACCCCTATAATAAATTTTTATTTATTATTATTTTATATCATATAATTATAAAGTACCATATACTACTATATAACTACTCACAGGGTACAATAACAAATACACTACCCTATTATATTTCTACTATATATGTGTATATTACAATTACTCTTTTTTTTTGTAACTAATACATATGCAGTATGCAGTAACATATTAATACCCACTGAATAATAATTATTGTAATCCTTGTATGCTCTTTTTAAACACACAGTACACATGTTGCAAGCAGCCCTACACGGCCAAGACAAATCAATAAATTAACGGCAAAAAAAAAAAAAACACATTAAATTCAGCATAAGTAAAATTAAGCGAACAGCTACTTAAAAGTATCCAAAAGTCATACCTCAGCTAACAGTATATCTAATCTTTTGTTTTTTATTTATATGTTTTCTGGTATATTTTTAAATACTTTAGATATATATGTTTTTATATACTGTCCATATTTAGGATTTAAAGCTCGTGCAATTTTATTTTTTTTACATTATAGTGAATTCAAATTTGAATTCACATAAAATAGGGTGGTGACCGATGCAAGATAAGTTCAATTTTACATGGAGATGTTCAAGGGGGGGGGCATTTACAATAGGCGCGACATGTTCGAGTACGCGGCAAATAAACGCGCCTTGGAGGGAACAAATAGAGTATCAAAAAGTCAATAAAAATAAACACGACCGGTTTAACAAAATTATCTTGAGCACTGCTTCGGGGGGCAATTATTTTCCTTGTGTGTGTGGGGGTGGTCTAACATGGGTCGCAGGAAGGACGAAATTGTGGTCGGATGTTAGCTAGTCGGTGGAGAGGGTGTATGTGTAAGGTCATGTGGCAGTGGTGGTTGATTTTTAGTTATATTATCTATTAATTTTTGGTGTTAGATAATGGGCCTAAATGAAGATAGGAATGGAGATAACAATGCATTCTGCAAGATTACCATCAGAAATTTAAAAAATAACATATAAAGGCTAATACATTGCATAAGGAAACTTAATTTTTAATTAAGGAACATATATAATTTTCCTTATCTAAATTATATTTTCTTAAGGGCCATCAATATTAGGTTTAATACTTTCTGAAGAAATGCGGAAAAGTTTGGTAGTTTGGTAGAGCTGGGAAAGAGGATATACTAGAAGATTATTGTTCCAAAGGATAAACGATGAATTATATTATTAAAACGTCGAATAATACACTCTTCACTGTTGCTTTCAGCAGATGTTTTCACTGAACGGGCCACTGAGCGGATTCTGGACTTCACTGCTTCTCCTTTCTATTCCTCCTTTTCTTTAATAACTTCAACCCTTTTTATTCTTTTTCTAAATTTTTTAATCTTGTTATATGCACTCTAACTATCTCGCAAAAAGTAGTTTTTATCTATAACCATCTTCCCATCTATACTTAAGTCTGACCTTAAATGAATTATATAAGATCAGTATAAGACCAACAAGCGCAAGAAAGAGGCGGGGGTATGATGTTAGTATTTTTTTTTAATGTTTCAGTTGCTTTACGAGATAATTTGGCTTAGGATTCTAGATGCGGGGATGATTTTTTTTTATCAATTGTATCACCTCTTTATCCCCTATCCAAATAGTGCTTCTATCTTTACTTTGAGAGCTCCTTCATTCTCTTACTTTCTCTTCCCTACCCCTTTTAACACTCTCCCCCTATCCGCCTTTGCCTCAAGAGAGTTTCAAAAAATCTAAATTCTTTTCTCCTCTTATTAAGTAATAAGATAGGAAAAGTGTTTATGCAATAAAATTAAAAATAAAATGAATAAAAAATAGGCGCGCCAAAAAAAGGGCTACCCTCAGGGGTGGACGTAATAATATAAAACTACTATACCCATACCCCAATATAAATATAGTATGGAGTGATAGTGAGGTGAGTTTTATACTTAATAATATATATATAATATATTTCTGTCACTACTATATACCCCTATATACCCCTACCCCTCACTATACCCCCTATCATACTACACCATAAAATAAAACTTCGGAAAAGAGAGAGAGACCGATGATAGGTTTCACGCCACTCCCTCTCTATAGCGCTCTGTATACTTCGGAGAAGAGAATTCTACATGCTATGTAAAAAAGAAATTTACCTTTATATATATATATTTTTGAATATATAATATATAATACTATATATATATAGAGAGGTTTTATATTTTTTAAAATATAATAATATAAAGAAAGAAAAATTTTTTATAAATAATAAAAAATAGGAAAAGTAATATAATTGTTTGTTAATTAATTTAAATTATATTATTTATTTCTTAGATAGGCTAAATATAAATAATAAGTAGAAGTAAGTAAATAAATAAGCGGAAGGCACAATAATGCACATATCTGACCCCAGCACTGACGCAGACACGGAAAAATAGTATTATTTGATATGTGCGTATTTCTATCCGTCAATACGTTGGTACATACACTGTTCGACAGATTCGCACGCATGTGAAAGGTTAAAACAATTACTTTTTCTAACAATAAAAAATAATTTAATTTAAAATACTTTTTCTTTTTCCAATTCTTTCTTTATGCATAGGCATTAATGCTCTATAGTGTGTGATTACTCATAGTTTGAAATAGTTTCAAATATAATTTTTACATCATACTAATATAGGAACTATAACACTATTGTTATGCTGTATACAATAGGACGCTAGTTTTGAGAATAGTAATTAGAATTTTTTTTTGTAAGTTTTTTTGACTTTTGTAAAAAGTTTTTAAGTTTTTAAAATTTAATTTTTATGATATTTATTATTATATTAATTATCTTTTATTGGTTGCAAAAAGGTTTTTTTTTTTTTTGGGATATATGTTTTTACTGAAAGGTTTCTATCAGGACCCGCAGACAGCACTCTCTCTGGAAGACTAAAAAAGTATTCCGTAAACGGAATAAAAAAATTTTCCTATGCATGGTTTCATTCTTATAGGAGAAAAGTAATGTTGTTAGTTTGGCCCTAATTTACGTATTTTGAAATTAATTCCGAACCTTTATTCGACTGCAATTGACAGAACAGGAAATAAGCCAAACTTGAATAATTGTTAATCAGTCTTCTTACCGCACTTTTAGAAAGCTTTTTGACAAGGTTCCCCACATAAGGCTAATGAAGAAGTTATTGCAATGTGGTATACGTGGAGTGGTACATGGTTGGAATTAAAGGTGGTTGAGGAATAGAAAACAGTGTGTACAACTAAATGGCAGTAAGTCATCATGGGAAGTCCCAAGTAAAGGATTGCATGTTGGGCCAATAGAAAAAATGTGTTTACAGGAAACAGAGGCGAGAAGAAAGGTGCATAATAGAGTGATGAAACGGGAGAGTTTTAGTGGGGGGTATGGTTTAGACGGCCCACCTGGGACACAGGGATGAAACCTACACCTGATGATATGCATGGATGGGGAGCTACAGATCGCGGTCCACCGTCAAGCTTCTAGGGTGGATTCTTCTGACTCGCCGGGGAATAGCCCTGCGACAGAAGATTCTACTAATATGGTACTCCGCGAGGCGGGCCCGCGTACACAGAAGACCTGGAATCTTTGCTCTTTTTCGATCTTTGTGCGTGCCATAATTCAATTCGTGTAGGCTGGGGGACTTATATACTGTTATTCCGGATGTAAAGTGTGCGAACTTATTTTTCTCCTCTGTTAGTATATAAAGAGGAATGATGATGGAGGATCTTATGAAATCTCTTTCATACTAATCAATAACAACTTGATTTCAAATAATAATAATAAATAAAAAATTAATAAATAATAATAATAAATAATAATAATAATAAATAATAATAATAATAAAATAAAATGAAATAATAAATTTACCAAATTATAATATATACTTTGAAACTCCCACCTGGTGAAAGTTCCTTGCTTGTGTAGAAATTGATTTAAATCTTGTTCCTTTTCGTTTTGTCTTGTTCTCACAGAAGAATGCTTTTATCTCCTAAGATGTCTGTTTCCACTAGTAAGAGATACACCAAACTGAGAATTAAGATTTCCTTCAACACCTGCATTTTCTCCAGACATATCAACTGTTTCCCTTAGCAAGAGCATACACCCAAACTGAGAATTAAGAATTTCCTTCAACACCAATTGCATTTTCTCCCAGACCCATCATCCACATAGTTTCCCTAAGCGAGGAGGGCCAGATACACCCCACCAACTCGACCGATCGTAGAGATTTCGCTTGAAACAACGTGAAATTAGTAAAATGGAAGAAAAGGGGTAAATGAAAAAAAATCTGAATTTTTACAATGTCTTAACTTGAAAAGTATTCTGTCTTGATTACTTTGTAAGAAGGTTCAAGGCTAGAGATTTTTGATCAAACAAAGCGAGGTGGAAGAGGGGAGGTATGGGTGAGGAAGGGAAATTTTTTTAAAAATAAAAGCTCTCGCCTCTCTCTCCTAATATGCAATAGTGGAGGGGGTAAATATATAATATATATATAATAGGGGGGGGGGGGGGGGAGGGGATAAGGAATTTTGGGCTTACCTTAAAATGGGAAAAGTACATTTGGGGGGGGGTTTTTTTTTTTTTTTTTTTTGAAAAAAGGGGGGAAAAAAAAAAAAAAAAAAAAAAATAAAACTTACGTTGCAGTAATCATTTATTATTTTATATATTATCTATTCCCCTCCTCATATATATACCCCCGACCCCTACGTATATATATTATAATTATATAAATATTATAGTATTATATATACCCCTACTAATAAATACTACTAATAAATAATAACAATAATTTATTAGTTATTATTTTATTTTTTTGGTGGAAAAAATTCAGGATAATTTTTATTTATCTTGGTTATTTATTATATAATTATTATTTCTTAGATTAAATATTTTATAAGTATAAAAAACAAAAGGCATTTCACTATATATATATGTATAATATATTTTTATATAATATATATTATATTTTATTATTAATATACCTATACCCTACCTAATAGGACATAACATAAAATAAATATCATCATAAAATATATAAATAAAAATAAAAAAAATAAAATATATAAAATATAATAAGTTTTTATATATATATATATTATATATATATTATATATATTTATATATATATTTATTTTATAGTTTTTATTATTCTATTTATTATTAATATATCTTTCTTATATCTTCTTCTTTTTATGTTTAATAAAAATTTTTGAAGAAGTATATTCTATATTTAAAAAAAAAAACTTTACATCAGAAAAAAATTGAATAAAATATAATGTGTGATGAGTTCTGGATAGAATGAAAAAATACGAAAGTCTTTCTCAATGGTTCAACACCTTTATAACATATGATTCCAGAAAGAGTTTGACAGAGTGAGCAGAGTTGAAATTTGAGTCAAGTACTTAAAAATTAAAACTATTAAAATTTATAAAAATATTTTCTAGGCTATTATTATTATTATTATTATTCTTTAAAAAATTGTACAGACTTAACAATTGATTTTCATATATATAAGTACTGAACTTTGATTTACAATATTCATATATGATTTTGGATAGCCTACTGATTAATTAGGACTTTTAATAGTTAAATATATTTAAACGAAACAAGTCTTATTGGTCATAGTTAAATTGGTTTTAAAGTGTCTGAATAATATTTAAGAGGTAAATTATGCTAGCCATTGCTGATTTTGTTTTAAAATGTATAATAATACTGTATACATTTTGAAAAAAAAAAAATTATACTTTGACATTAAATAGGGCTATAAACTTTGATTTGGATTTCAACTGAAAATAAGCTTACATTAGCTATAAGCTTTAAATTATGAAACAATAAGAAAATATTGTTAGGTTTTCATTTGAAAATAAGTTTACATTACAAGTTTTATATTCAGAACAGACTTTGAATTAATTAAGTTAGGATTTTCATTAAAAAATAATTAACATGATTTATATTTTGAAGACTGATTAAATTTAAAAACTTTACTTTATAAATTCTAACAATTTATTTAAACTGAAATTTTACTTCTTTTAAAATTGTTCACAATTTAAGATTTTTCTTGAGTTGATATTGGGATTACATAAATATTGATAATTAATTTGTGAAGTAAAAAAAATTATATATATAATATATATATATATATATATATATATATATATAATATATATATATAATATATATATATATATATATAATATTAATATATATATATATATATAAATATATATAAATATTATATATATATATATATATATATATATATACCTATAATATATATCATATATATATAATATACTATATATAATATGGGGGGTGGAGGTGGTAGGGGGTTAATGTTAAAGAGATATAAAATAATAATGGATAAACTAATAAAATATATATATTTATGGTTTTCTCCCCCCCGCCCGGGGGGGTGGAGAGGGAAGGGGGTAATACTACCCCTACTCACTACTTCCCTCCATCAGAATAAAATAATATATAAAAATATATATAATAAAACTAGAAAAAGGTAAATAAAAAACAGCCTACTAAGCAATATAAAAATATTTTACCATGTTTGTAAATAATTATATAAAAATACAAAATATACAATTAGACAGGTTTACCAATTAGATCACACTCATAAGTCTTTTTATTTAACTGAACATAATGCCAAGTATGGAAAAGTAGAAACACATAAAATTAAAATAAACCGACAAGGTTTTCACTGAATTTGGATAGAGTTATGGGTGGGAAGTACCTTGTAATCACTTAATCTAAACCACAGTACAGGGGGGGTTATTTTCCATGTTGCCAGAAAATAAATAAAATTAACAAAAAAAAAAAAAAATAATTTCTAAACATGTCTATATTGAAGCTACTTAAAAGTATCAAGTATATCAGTAAACAGTAAATAGTCAATTTTTGTTTATTTTTTTTTTATGAATTATTTTAAACTTTAAGATAATTTAGTTTCTTAATGATCTATTTTCTCTGCTATATTTACTCAATTTTATTTTTTTTAAATTATAGTGAATTCAAATTTGAATTCACATAAATATAGTTAGCCTGTATAGGATATAGTCTTCAATTTACATATGAGAATGTTGGTGGACCATTTACAAGATAGGCACCATTGCACGTGAACCAGGAACAAATACCCCCTCTTGAGGGCATGAGTCAAGTCGAGTATCACTATTGGTTCACAATACTGTAGCTCACCTTGTTTCCTCGCAAATATTCGCTTGTGTTTTGAATCTAACACTAAAGAAACAAAATGGTCATTTACTTATGGTAAATTTTTATTAATGTGTAAGTTCGATGGGGTTTAATAGATGGAGAACTAAATTTCTTTAATATGGGCACTAAAGAAATGAAGATACAGGGTTTTATGGGATATGCATTCTGCAAAGATTTACCTCAGAATTTAAAATACACATATAAAAAGGCTAGATCAAATTGCATAAAAAGGGGACTAATTATTAATTTGAGTAGGACTTTTGAGTATAACAATATTTTAGATTGATAAGCACCCTGTTTCAGGTTATAGGCTATCATTAAAAAAAAGTATAA